>JAFVLL020035055.1:90837-118383 GCA_021397915.2 Tor tambroides | reverse complement strand
TGAAAGGGCTGCTCCTCTCAGACGCTCACTGAACAGAGCAGACGCAGAGAAAGAGGTGCGTGCGCGCTGACCTCGCGCCGTTGCGGCAGTATCAGTGATCACAGAGACTCGCTAATGTTTGTCCAAGAAGTCGCTAGATTTGTCGCTAGTCGCTTTTTTGGAAAAAAGTCGCTAAGGGGGTCTGAAAAGTCGCTAAATCTAGCGACAAAGTCGCTAAGTTGGCAACACTGATCCCAATCATGGCCGCCGCACCAAAACTCAATCAGTGCACTGCAGCACTTAAACACGCATTGTGTCAGTCGCACAGGAACCACACAATCAACCAGAGGCATGTATTTACAATCCAAAGCCTCAATCAGACCATCTTTATGTGCTCGATTTACAATATGTATATAGTACCGGGGCTTCAGATCTCTGTGGATGAATATGGAGTAGATAGTAACGTTGTACTCCTGTCAGCAGACATGATAGCTTACGTTCCTCTTTAAGCACAACATACATAGCTTTCCTGTAGTTTAAACAGTAAAGCATAGTGCTAGCAAAAAGCAAGGTCATGGGTTCGATTTCCAGGGAAGCAAGTGCTGATAAACTGTGTACCTTGAATGCAGTGTATGTCGCTTTGGATAAAAGTATTTGCAAAAATGTTACACTAATGTGATCAATTTGAGAATCTCTCTCGTTTTTGATGTGTGCTTCTACTGTATATGTCTTCAGCAAATATCTCTATATTCTTGAGCTGCACAATTAATTGTATTTGAATCGTGATCACAATTTATTCTTCTCAAACATAATTGTCTGCAATATTGGCCCACTTGTTATTTATGCTGAAAACTTTTCTTTCTTTTTTTTCATTTGACATTTCCATTATTTTGCATTGGTAACAAGCCTCCACAAACTTTCAAGCTTAGGTTTGCCATATGTTAGCAGTTTAAATGCCACAATCAGAGCTTTTCTCTTAAACTGATAAATTTTCCACCCAGTGTTTCATGCAACTTCCCAACCTGGCAACCATGTGCTCTCTCTGCACTGCAAAAAAATAAAAATAAAAAAGCTGAATATCTGAAAACACAAACAAACTTGATGGTTGGAATTTAGCAGTCTCCATTTTGATGTTTTCATCAAATTAATGTGCAATACAGCCAGTATGAGTTCCTGTGCTATTTGCTGTGGCTTTATCTGTGACACATGAATTTATTGAGCAACCAGTATTTTTTATTGTTTTAATAAGGAAAAAAAACTTTAACAAAATTTGGAATTATTGGAATTAATATTATGAATTTCACTGTTTTAGATTTTGAGGGACGCTTCTTAAGGTTTTACTAGTTTTCATACAGTATTGAATGTGTTAAGATGAATGAAGTAAATCAGGAAACTAGATGTGGTAAAATAAACCCTGCATATGAGTTGACACTCTTGATTTCTGCTTACTTGAAAGTGAAATAATTCAGATTAAATGTAAAAAAAAAAAAAATCTAATTAGAATAATCATGATTAATAATCAAGGTTATAATTTTTGAGCAAAATAATTGTGATTATTACCTTAACCATTATTGCGCAGCCCTACTATATGCCTGTGTTTTCTGCATATTCAGTACATTTTAAATACCAGCATGTAGTGAGACCAGAGAGAGGCTGATGTATTCTATCCTTCTCTATTTATTTACTCTGAAGTTTCCTCTCTGCTCCACTTTTTAAACAGGGATTTAACATGGTTGTGGCACAGCAGCAAGAGATTTTTTTGTTGAAAACAACAATTAATTAATGCTATTCACTCCATAAATCTCTTAAAATGCGTAGCACCTATTATAACAGAATGCTTTCTGTTTGCTAATAATCGTCAAACTGCGAGGTTCAGCATTTAGTAAGCATTAGCTAAACGCCTCAGTCCAACAGCCCTCGGAGAATGTTATGGCATATCCTCTTTTATAGCTTTTACAATTCCAATAGTGCTGCCTGGCCATTTTTAACTGCCTGTAGCCGGGAAGATCAGAATGAATGTAAAACATTTCCTATGTGTAATCTAAATTCAGGCCCAGACCAACAGAAACTTGAATAAAAATATGAAAATATTTGTGCATGATCTGACATCAGGTTAGCTGCCATGTGTTTGGAGGCTGGTCTAAGTCAGCAGAATGATTTATTCTGCCATGATTTATTCACTCTTATGTTACTCAAAAACTGTATGACTTTCTTTATTCTGTGGAACTCAAAATAAGAGATTTTGAAGAATGTTTTTTGTCCATACATTGAAAGTCAGTCACAAAAAAAGATGTTTTTCAAAATATCTCTGTAAGAAAATCATATTTTCTGCAAGAAAATCAAAAACATATAAGTTTTTCCAATTTGCATTTTCGGGTGAACTATTGCTTTTAGGAGACCTGTTGTAATGTTATGAGCCTGAGCAAAATTAGAACCAATAGTTCAGTAAATGCTTAGAAATTAAAATGTACTTTTCACATGTGATATTAATTTCTTCTAAAAAAAAATTCTTCTAAAAAATTTGAAACATCAATAAATGTATTGTCTCGAAAGACACTGCCCCTTAAGAACATTGATTCTATCTAGCCATTCTCCAGCAATACACACACAGTTACTCACAACCCCCTGAGGCCAACATGCCACAGTTACAGCCCCTTCCTATTAACATTAGTGTTCAATCAATCCAATGAGACAGACCCTGTGACTCAACACGGCCTCATACTACTCTGAGAAGATTAGGGTGAGCAAGTCAAGTCACCATTATCTTTACATAAGCCACAATCACGTTACAGTTGAACTGCCTCCCGCAATCATACACCAATCGATATTATACATGACCGCCAGATGCGTGCCTGCTGCTTCAGAGCGAAGGCTCAAGGGAGTTTTCAATGGAGATAGATAAACACTGTCCACACAGAAGTAAGGAGGCACTTGAGTTTTGCAGTGTTAATTTCGTCAACGAAGACGACGACGAAAAATATTCGTCAACGAACCTTTTTTCTGTGACTAAAACGAGACGTTGACGAGCTAAAACTAATATCTGATGATAAAAACTATGACGAAATTTATGCCATGTCTTCGTTAACGGGACGAGACAGGACTATAATGTTATTTGAGGACTACCGGACATTCAAAATACATCCTATAGGCTAAGTTAACTGTCTTGTCTTTCAAAATGTGTGTCCCTGTCATTGGATTGCAATCGGATAAGGGGCGTTTGCATATCTAGTCTCAGTATGGCAGCCACAGGACGGATAGGCTACCAAAACGCAAACTAGAGATCTGAAACAATGGCCTCAACACACGAAAAGTTAGGGATAGGGTGACCAGACGCCCATTTTTTCCGGGAGTCACAATTCGTTGTCGATTAACTTAAAGTTAGGGAAGGCGGGATAGGCGGAATCGCGCTGATAGAAGTGCTCTCTCTCGCGCACGCTCCACTTCTTCAGTTTTCATACAGCGCACGATCAGTTCTCAGTGCTCAAATACACACACAGCAGTCCAAGTGTCTATCCTGTAGAGTATCTCATGTAAATACAGTCGGTTACGGCTTAAGTGAACGTAAACAGGTGGGTGAAAACTGTGTCAGTATTACATGCATGCCTTCCGTCTTAAAGGGACAGCATTCCTAATTAAATACCTATCTATAATACATATACAAAATTTATTTCAGTTTTTCCAAATTCAATCCTTGATTCAAATTTCTCATAAGCTTAATTGATTTGGTCTAAAGAGAGAAGAATTAATGACTGTTTTTGTTTGAAGACTACATATAAAATAGCTACCAAAATAAATGTTGGTAACTGCAGTTTGACTAAAAGTAATGACTAAAAGTTGACGAAAATGCAATGACTTTTCGTCGACTAAAACTAGACTAAAGCTATGAAAGACTCAAATGACTAAAATGTGACTAAGACTATTAAGCATTTTCGTCTCAAGATAAAGACTAAGACTAAATCAAAAATGCCTGCCAAAATTAACACTGGAGTTTTGTGCTTCATGAGAATTATGAACAAATCCCTTAGGCCAAGAGCTGCCGCATAAACCAGCTCCGTTTATCAAATGAGACAACCACTACAAAAAGACAAATAACACACATAGTCCATTATGGTGCCAAATGTCTCTGTTTTTTTAAGAATGCATATTTGTGAATATTTTATAAACACAATTGAATATATTATGTATTGTAAGATTAAATAAATGTGCCATAGCTGGCCTCAGTGCTTCATGTGACCCAGTTTGTTTCTTTACAAAACCTATATTTTTTGTTATTTAGAACTTATATTAGAAGCAAGATTCACAGAGACATTTTTAGTATGTTTTTATATTTTTCCCCTATTCCCCTCTCAAATTGTGATCTAAAGCAGTATGTGTCATCACATATAATGAGACCAATTACCACCCTGCCATCTTGGTTTTGAAAGCTGACAGAAATGCTGCATCTGGCCGAGCTGAAGTGATACGAGGTGTTTTGTGCTGACTGAGCCTCAGATGGTACTGGAGGTAATGAAGCGATTTATGGTCAGTTACAGGTTGGTGGGAGTGGAGGAGGGAGTGATCTTGTGAAGTGTAGGAGAAAACACACTGGAACTCAGAGAATGACAGGGGAACATGAGCTGTTGGAGGCCAGCTTTCTATCGAAACACTTAATCATTTAGTTAAACTGCTTTAAATGACTGTATTTCCACATAAATCTACACTTTATACACCGTAATGACAAAACAAAAAACTAATTTGTAAAAAATTTGAACATTTTTTTTTAAAGGGCACCTATTATGCCCCTTTTTACAAGATGTAATATTGGCCTTGGGTGTCCCCAGAACGAGTCTGTGACGTTTCAGCCCAAAATACCCCACAGATCATTTATTATAACAGCTAGAAAATGTCATTTTTGGGGTGTATCTAAAAAAGAGCTGATTTGGAGTGTATCGCTTTAAATGCAAATGAGCTGCATATTCCCGTCCCGTCTCCAGAAGAGGGCGTCGCGTATATGTCTCTGCATTGCATATCTACAGCAATAAACAGCCGCTAGAAGCAACATAACTGAGAGCGAGAGCAACGGTGTTCAGCCGTACATTTGGGAAGTCAAATGCACTGAAAGTGGTGCTGATCAGTTAAAAAATACTTAATGTACGCACACAGATACGGTTGAAACACTATAACGATATGACATTCACAAAGGAGTCTGGAGTGATACATGTATTTAGGTAGATTTTGAGGCGCATTACCTTGAAAAATGAAAGTAATCCACTGCGTCCTCAGCAGCTCAGATGTTGGGAGAAAATGAAGACTCTTATGTTCAGTCTTACATCCAAACACAGAGCATCGGGATTGCTTGCGAGACATTGTTGACGTTACAGCTGCTCGAGCGTGAAGAAAATGAAGGACATCGTAACCATTTCAGTTTTGCTGGATCGTCTTTGAGATGATTCTGTTCTTCGATTAGCGTTAACTTATTGGCAAATTCAGTTGATTGAACATGACTTGAAAAGTCACACACCTGTCAAAAGAAGGTCTAACAGTTGAAAAAGCATATCAGAGCAAAAACCAAGCCATGAGTTCAAAGGAACAGTCTGCAGGATTTGGTTGAGACAGAGCTGGGGAAGACTACAAAAAAATTCTGCTGCATTGAAAGTTCATAGGAGCATGTGGCCTCCATAATCCTTAATGAAAGAAGTTGAGAACAACCAGGACTCTTCCCGGAGCTGGCCAAACTGAGTAGTCAGAAGAGAAGGGTCTTGGTTAGAGTGGTGACCAAGAATGTGATGGTCACTCTGGTTGAGCTCAATGATTAAACAGTATATGGAGATGGAAGACACTTACAGAAAGACAAACATCACTGCAGCACTCCACCAAAATGGGCTTTACGGCAGTGTGGTGAGACTCAATCCTCAGTGAAGACACTTGAAAACACACTTGGAATTTGCAAAAAAAAAAAAAAAGGACTCAGACTGTGAGAAACAAGATTCTCTGGTCTGATGAACCTAAAAAAAAAAGCAGGCACCACTGATCACCTGCAGAGATATCCTTAATGAAAAGCTTGAGTGCTCAGAACCTCAGACTGGGCAGAAGGTTCACCTTCCAACAGGACAATAACTCTACACACACAGCTAGGACAATGCAAGAGTAGCTTATGGGCAACTTTGTAAATGCCCTTGAGTGACCCAACAAGTTTGGACTTGAACCCAAACAAACGTCTCGGGAGAAACCTGAAATGACAGATCCATTCAGCCTGACAGAGATTGAGAGGATCTGCAAAGAAGGTCCCCAAATGCAGATGTGCAAAGCTTGTCGCATCATACCCACAAGAAACTTGAGGCGGTTACAGCCAAAGGGGTTTCAACTAAGTACTGATTTAAGGGTATGAATTTTTTTTCTCCAGTAAAAAGCCTATTAACTTTTAATAAAGTTATCTCAAATCTGTTTTTTCTTTGTCTTTATGGTGTATGAAGTGTAGATAGATGTGGAAAAAAGTAATTTAAAGCAGTTTAACATAAGGCTGCAGCTTCATGATGGTGATATATAAAATAGTATAGCTCTGTGTCTCTTTGTTCTGTTGACGTCCTTCTGTTCGTTTCATTCTCATTCATTCTGACATGTTCTTCTACCTGTCTTCTCTATCCATACCCTGTAAGACCTGTAGTGAACATCTGACGTAACGAATGACTCATCATTTAATAGTAATGTGGCTTTGATCTGGTCCTTGTCAAATGTATGTGTCTCTCTACTGTCTACTTCACGTTATTGTGTTGGACAGTCAGTGTGCTGTATAGCATTTTTTTGTGTGGAGGTCTGTGTTCAGCATGTAGGCTGAGTCTCCCAGGCATTTCTGAAGCTCCTGTCTTAGTAGGTTTCCAAGATGCGCTTTGATCACCGGTGCCATGCTGTGCTCTGGCTTACATGGGCTAATCAATGTGCACAGTAGCCTTACCCTGCCCTCTGACCCCTCCATACTCCAATTAGCCGTCATTCTGTGACCCCTGCTGCCTACCTGTCAATCACCTTCAGTCCACACCTACACCACACATCTGCCGTCTGTTACCTTCTGCTCTCTCTGCCCCACTGCCTCATGCGCTGTCAATCAGATTGAAACTTCCCCTTCAAATTCAGCTGGTCAGACTCTCAGACCACACATTTGTTTTGTCTTGCTGCATTGTCTCGTAATGTCCATCAGGAAGTACAGACGCCCAGCAATGATCCCTAACCCATGTCAGTATGGGCTTCCTCTCATTCATGCCCACAGTGGCTGATGCACTAAATTATTAGCTCTGTTCTGACAGCTCCGCTGACACTTTAGAAATTAGAGGCGTTTTTTCTTGCTGCTCAAGGACAGGATTTTTTTTTCTACAGTTGTAAGCTCTGCATGAAAGGAAATGTACTTTTTAAATGAAATGAAAGCATGTGTTTTAATCCTGTTAAATCTTTTCTGTTCATTAGGATGGGAACTTCACCCGAACGCCGTCTGGAAAGGCACCGGAGAATGCGAAGAAAGTGGGTCAATCTGCATTCGTAGACTTCGGTGAGTAGTAGCATATCGCTGTGCAGCCCATTTGTGTTGTGTTTAGAGGTGGCATTACATGCCTTCGCTCCAGTACAACCAAACACTGGCTGTGATTTCTGGGATAATTCATGCATAATATGCTCATTTCTTATGCAGTTCAGAATCTGAAAGTTGCCCTGAGTTTCTAAAGGCAATACATGCGTAACACAGAGATTCAACGCACACACATGGCGCCAAATTGAGTATTAGCTCCTGTGGGATCCTATTAAATATTAACAATCCAAATTTCCCCTTTCCAAAAGCATCCCACTGATAGCAGGGATGGTACCGGCAGTGAAATCTCACATAGCATAAATGATTGATAAGCAAAGTGAAATGACCTAAGATTGAATGTGTTCAACTGAGCTACGTCTCAGGAGCTTGGCCTTTATATTCAAAGCTAACTTATCTGACCAAACAAGAGCCCTTCTCTGCACTCTTTAATCTGTTTCCTCTGATCTCTTTCTCTTGTCATTTTGGAAAATGTCACTTCAAGCTGTTATGGTGTTTTCACAGCAAAGAGCTTCAAAGGATGTGAGTTTTAAGCAGGATGGAGGTTTTCATTTGACTCACAATCAGTCAGGTTATTATGCCTTTTGAGGACTGTTGGCATCAGGGTTATCATAGTTAACTGAAACTAAAACTGTAAAAAATTTACTTGAAATAAAATAAATATTGACTGAAATAAAATGAAATAAAGAAGTTAACCTTATTTCATTTTAGTTTACCTTGATGTACTTAAGATGGAAATTAATAAACACTAAAAAGACATAAAACCAATAAAAAGACAATTAAATTCAAAATGAAAATGAAAATGGAAATTCTAAAAATAAAATCGTATTCAAAATAATAGAAAACTATAATAGTATTTCAATACTACAATAACGTTTTTAAGCAGCTGTTGAATTCCTGTTATCTCATTGTCTTTTATTCTTCATTTTCTGCAATTAATTTAGGTGTATTTTCATTTTTTGTGAACTTTTTTTTTTTTTTTTTTTTTTTTTTTTAAATCTCCATTGACATTGAAAATGTAGCTGATAACATAATTGAAATATTTTCATACTGAATTGCAGTTAGCCTTCTTTCTTGAATTTTTTTTTGCATACTGAATCATTGGCCGTTTTTTGAATACACCTTATTTTTAAAGTAAGAATGGACATAGACTGAATATGCGAGGCTTCCAGTATCATTCGCTTCCAGTTATTTTACCTGTGCAAAATCAGTCTGTAATACTGCTTTACATAGCAAACAGGTTTTTTAATCATATTACTTTAATGAATTATCATAATCATAAAGATGCTGATTTGTAGCGCAAATGGTTTCTGCACTTTGTTATAATTAAAGCTATTTACCAATAGCTGCTAATGAATCGTAAGTCTCACACATTCAAATAAATTAGCTTACTTCCACATTGCAAAATAAGTTGAATAGGCAAGAAAGCAAAACAACCTTCTTAAGGCTGGAATACACTACACGACTTATATATACACTACATGACTCTGAACAGATTTTAACACACTGCTCATCATACACATACCGACTTCGTAATAGTCTCAGAGGAAAAACTGGCCATCATACACTAAACGACTGAGGATCACACGCTACCAGACTTTGAAGTCCTTCTGATCACAACAAACTCATGCGGAAACTTGCCTTTTTGCTAGGAGATGCATGACAAATGACAAAATATGTATTCTGAAATCGGCTCTGAATATCTAACAGTGTCTGTGACCGTCATACACTACACAATTTTCTATGAAATCTGTCAACTCAAATCTGAAAACTGGCTCGGACTTTCGGCAACTAGAATCCACTTCTCCAGACAGCGGAAAATCGGGGTAAAAAAGTGCGTAGTGTATTACACCCTTTATATTTAGTAAACACAAGCCACCACAAGTATTACTGCCACCACAGCTATTAGTGCCTAAAAACTTACCCTTTTAGATTAAGAGTGAACAGCAGCTGAGCTTTTCATTATGTGACATTGGCAGGTGATGAATAAATAATAAATGAGATAAAACAAAGTCAGTGTGTTTTGCTTAAATGCAAAAGAATGCTGTATTTAATTTCCTAGTTTTCCGGTTTTAATTCCCCATTCTAAATGAAACCTTGAAATATAACCTTACTGAAATTCTGCTGGGTGTCATGTGTAGGTTAAATCTGTATTACACTGTGTTCTGGTGTACAAGCAATGCTGTTTGCCCGGTAAGCAGGATGTTGGGACATACGTGGCCTTTGTAAGCTGCCCTATGATTATGACATCTTAAACCTTTGAGGTGCATCGTCTGTGACCTTTACTGCTTCACAGAAATGATGTCACAGTGAACGAATGGGATGCAAAGTGAGAGGTTGGGTGAGTGGAAAGATATATATAGAGAGAGAGAATGAGCTGTAGACTGTGATTTAAGATGATAAATGATGTTGGGGATGGAAAGAGACGTGCATGCAAGAGGAGCCCTATTCTACATGTATGTGTGGTCGTGCCCGAGTCAATAATGGTGGCTCACACAGAAAAAAAGGCTTTATTGGATTAGTGTCAGGCGCTTGTTCTGGAGACAGGGCTGTGAAGATCTTTGCCAAAGCCTAATGATCAACATCTTTCTCCGCTTTGTCCTTTTCCATCTTCCTTTCCTGTTTTTTGGTTCCCTCCAAAGCTTTTAACTTCCTTTACCACATGCGCATTTCACCACCGTCTAGTACTCGCACGCAGGCATCAAACTGTCGGCACCAATTAGCTGCAGTAGTGTGTGAGTGTAGAAACCTGTAGAGGCATTATGAGATGATTTGGTGTGAGGAACAGGCTGCAGCTTCATGATGGTGATCTTCTTTGACAGGATAGAGCGTGGCAGCGGATGGGCACTGGGGGTGAAGACAAGTACACACCATTTCCAGCAGCATTCTCACCCCCCTCACATACACACACCCAATACAGGTGAATCATAGCGACGCTGCTCCCATTAAGTGGGTGGTAATGGGAAGCGAATGGCTTCCTCTGAAGCCAAGGACACATCCTGACATTATGCGTTCGGTTGGCTTGAGTGGGCACTGAAAACACAGGTCCCGCCGCGTGTCGCTTTCTATAAACAGCAGAAGGCTTGGCCCTCAGGGACGTGGGCTTGGTTTAAATGGTTTAATTGTACTGATCATTTGTTCTCCCGATTTCACCACTAATGTTTGAATCGGCACTTAATTAAAAAAAAAAAATTGGGTTTGCGGCACCTGCGAGCAGAGATACGTGTTAAATTTGACCTACGTTGAGAGAAATCGTGAATGCGAGGCGCTTCAAAGCCTCATTTCAAATGAACGGAATGAAAGCAATGTGGTATGCAGTGAAAGGTATATGTTGTTCCTGAGAAGTGAGAGGAGGTGGGAGGAAGGTGGGAAGAGAGGCAGAGAATATGTGCGAGGGAGGGAGAAAAGGGAGGGTCTGCTTGTTTGATTTGAAATGGGTGTTATTCTGATCACACTCCTGGCTTTCGGTTATGGCACGGCTCTCTTCTCTGTCCCGCACCTAAGTGGCAGATCAAAGATACACCCCAGTGACCTTCTTCTCTCAGCTCTTCTCCTCTAGCGCTCTCTCTCTCCGTTAGTATTCTCCAGCCATCCTTCTCTGCTCCAAACACTCCAGCAAAACAGTTATGGTAGTCACTGCAAGAGGCTCGCGGTCTGGTTTAAATCGGCCGTAAAATAATCCCCTTGAAAAACGAAGGTAAATACAGTCCTGTTTAGTTGCAAGCAGGTCTGTCTAATGATCTCTCCCACCTCAGCTGATACAGAACTGATCTCAAAGCAGAGATTTCATTGTGTTACTAGTCAAGCCTGCCAAGCAATGATGTTACTCTAGCTCTAGGGTCCGTAGTCCAGTTTCGTCTGCTGCTGTGCTGCTGTCTAAATGTTGTCTGATGTGCATTTTAGACATGCAGATTAGGAATTTCAGATTTGAAAAAGTGTTCTGTTTGTGTAGTTTTACTTGGAATATAAGAGTGAAGTTGTTTTCTTTCCTTCAGTTTGACTGACACGAGGTAATAAGCTATTGTCAGAAAAATTGGAGATCTGATTCCACAGCTTTTTAAAGACCACTTTGAAATCACAACATTAATTTTATTTTATTGGCAGCACTATTTTTGACACTAAGGAAAAAACAAACAAATATACTTGGTTTTGTGTTTATCTTTTATCCTTGTGGATCAGTATGATTTGCAACACAGTTAATACTTTTATTCTAGTGAAGTTAATACTTTTATTCAGTGAGGATGGATTAAATGTATCGAAAGTGACAATAATAACATTTGTAATTGTTACCAAAAATTGTTTCAAATAAATGCCTTTTCTATTCATCAAAGAATCCTGAATTAATTTTTTTTAATATCTACAGAAATGTTTCATGAGCTCCAAATCTGCATATTAGAATGATTTCTGATGGATCATGTGATAATGAAGAGTAAGTAATGGAATAATGGCTGCAGGAAATGTAGCTTTGCCATCACAGGAATAAATTGTGTTTTAAAGGGGTCCTAATATGCTTTTTCACTTTTTGAATTTTAGTCAGTGTGTAGTGTGTATGTTTGGGCATAAAACGATCTACAAAGTTACAAATCTCAAAGTCCACTCCAAAGGGAGATGTTTCGTTTTTAAAAAATCTCTTTTCAAGAACTACAGCGAATGGCTCGTCTGGACTACAAAGTTGTTTTCCTGTATTTGTGACATCACGAATTCTTAATCCCACCTACGGAAATTTGAATGGTTTGGGGGGTTGGGGGGGAACGCTTGGTTGAAAACCAAGCACGTTTCAAAATCGAAACTCAGTGCGGGTGTTTTTATATCACTGTATTTCTGATGGAAACCAACTGTTTTCAGAAAATTTTGGATGTCATTTTCATTTCATCTTGCATGTAATGTCTGATAAAGCAGCATTTGTGAGCAGAGCTCTGTTTTGTGTACAGCGTTACCGGGGAAACCTCGATCTCTCCCGCTCCAACAGCGCCTCCCACTGGAAGAGAATTAATTTGCATATATATGCGGCCACAAATAGTGTAAGGCCCTGCCCCAAATGGCACCCTAAACCCTCACGGTCTTCCTCTGAGTCCGCACTTTTGTGACGTAATGCCGCTTTGACTGTCAGGTAGAAGTCTGCTGCGGAGCTCGCCCCAGTGCGGGCTCGGCAGAAGTGCGGATCGAGGGTGCAAAAGGGTGCTCGCTCCGTTTAATACACGGAGCCGTAGATCACTGACAAGCTACGCAATATCGCTTTCATTATCGCAGATGAATCGCCTTCGATAATGAACGCGATATTGCGTAGCTTGTCGGTGAACTACGGCTCTGTGTATTAAATGCCACTCCATTTGAAAACAGGTGATGGAGATTTACAGCTAATCAAGGAACCGGCTTTACTGACGAGATGCGCACGCATATCGCATGAGATATATCGCCCAGCCCTAATACATATTACAGTTGCACTTATCTGTACATAGTCAATGCAGTTATTTTTAAGCTGTTGTTGACATCCTATCTAAAACGTGATTTAGCCAAAAAAAAAACAACAACAATAACATTACCACTTTAATATGTCTTGCTTGATCCTCTTGTTCAATATTCTCGGGGTCTGAACTGATATGGCAATATTGACGAACTTGCTGTTCTGGCAAGGGGCGGGGCAATACTGAAACGCCGTCTAAGCTGTTCGCCAATCACAACGCACTGGGACAGCTAACCAATCACAACACATTTCGTTTTTCAGAAGGCGGGCCTTCATCAAACCCGGAACTAATGGAGCCGTTTGTGTGAGGCTGGGGAGAAATGTATTGTAATTATGTAAATTATGTGAAAAATAATGCGATTTTCGAACCACCAAACATGAGAGCATGTTCTAGTACACCCCCCAAAACAAAATCAAGACTTTGTAAAAGAGCATAATAGGACCCCTTTAAAATATATTAAAGGTAGGGTAGACGATTTCAGAAAAGTCTAGCGATAGCATGTTAGCTTTGAATGCAAGATCCCCACCTGCCCTGCATAATCACGCTGCAAAGCCACGCCACCTCTAAAACACATCAACACGCTCAGGCAGACCAGAGACTAACCTGCGATACGATGAGAGACGGTGTTGGTGGAGGATTGAATGCAACACTGTCAGATTCCCTAATGCCTCATTCACCAGTGAGAAAACATTACAGTACAAAGCGCATAATATTACAATAATAGTGCCTTTCATTCTCGCTGTAGCGCGATGATGACGTCATGTCTGCGCATAGGTATGCAAATACATATTTTGACAGGCAGGCAAAACAGCCTATCATAATGTTTGGACCGAACATTTTATGGTCCTACGCCTTCCACAGATGATATAAATACATATAAAAAAATTTAGACCACTTAATTTAGTGTTTGCTATCAGGATAGCAAACACTACCAACCATCATAACAAAAAATGTTTTTGAACCAAATCACCTACGCTGTAAAAACATACCAACCCCAATGTTGATCTGTAATGTAAAATGGGGAAAATTTGGTGCTGTTAGAGGAATTAATGTAATAAAGCTGAACTCATTTGAATCAGTGTTTCCATTGTGATGATTTGCATGTAATATGCAGGGGGGGTTTTCTTAACAATTTGACTTGAGCAAGTTATAAATTCTTTTTGGAGCTGTAGTGGCAGATGAGCACTCAGATAATACAGGTTCAAGTCTGGACTGTGACATTTTCAGAGACATGTCTGCCTTGTTCCTGGTTTGAATTTTTTTTTTACATTTAGTGATTAACAGCATCATTATTTTTTTTTTGTAGTTTAAAGTTGTAGACAACATTTATTATTGTTATAGATATTTAATTAAAAAATATGTACAGGTGGATCTCAATAAATTAGAATGTCGTGGAAAAGTTCATTTATTTCAGTAATTCAACTCAAATTGTGAAACTCGTGTATTAAATAAATTCAGAAAAATATAGACTTAAAGTACTTTAAGTCTTTGTAATTTTTTAATTTGTGATGATTTAGCTCACATTTAACAAAAACCCACCAATTCACTATCTCAACAAATTAGAATATGGTGACATACCAATCAGCTAATCAACTCAAAACACTCTGCAAAGGTTTCCTGAGCCTCAAAAATGGTCTCTCAGTTTGTCTACTAGCTACAAATCATGGGGAAGACTGCTGATCTGACAGTTGTCCAGAAGACAATCATTGACGCCCTTCACAAGGAGGGTGAGCCACAAATATGCATTGCCAAAGAAGCTGGGTGTTCACAAAAATGTTGTATCAATCCATGTTAACAGAAAGTTGAGTGGATGGAAAAAGTGTGGAAGAAAAAGATGCACAACCAACCGAGAGAACCGCAGCCTTATGAGGATAGTCAAGCAAAATTGATTCAAGAATTTGGGTGAACTTCACAAAGAATGGACTGAGGCTTCACAAGGAATGGACTGAGGCATCAAGAGCCAGCACACACAGACCTGTCAAGGAATTTGGCTACAGTTGTCATATTCCTCTTGTTAAGCCTCCTGAACCACAGACAACCACAGAAAACAGTCAGAGGCATCTTACCTGGGCTAAGGAGAAGAAGAACTGGACTGCTGCCCAGTGGTCCAAAGTAATCTTTTCAGATTAGAGCAAGTTTTGTATTTCATTTGAAAACCAAGGTCCTAGAGTCTGGATGAAGGGTGGAGAAGCTCATAGCCCAAGTTGCATGAAGTCCAGTGTTAAGTTTTCACAGTCTGTGATGATTTGGGGTGCAATGTAATCTGTTTTTTTGAAAACCAACGTCACTGCACCTGTTTACCAAGACATTTTAGAGCACTTCATGCTTCCTTCTGCTGACCGGCTGACAAGATGCTGATTTCATTTTACAGCAGGATTTGGCACCTGCCCACAGTGCCAAAGGTACCAAAAGCTGGTTCAATGATGTTGGTGTGCTTGACTGGCCAGCAAACTCACCAGACCTGAACCCCATAGAGAATCTATGGGGTATTGTCAAGAGGAAAATGAGAAACAAGACACCAAAAAATGCAGATGAGCTGAAGGCCCCTGTCAAAGAAACCAAATTGAGGCAGTAATTAAAGCAAAAGGAGCCCCTACCAAGTATTGAGTACATATACAGTAAATGAGCATACTTTCCAGAAGGCCAACAATTCACTAAAAATGTTTTTTTATTTGTCTTATGAAGTATTCTGATTTATGGAGATAGTGAATTGGTGGGTTTTTGTTAAATGTGAGCCTAAATCATCACAATTAAAAGAAACAAAGACTTAAACTGCTTCAGTCTGTGTGCATTGAATTTATTTAATACACGAGTTTCACAATTTGAGTTGAATTACTGAAATAAATGAACTTTTCCACGACATTCTAATTCATTGAGGTGCACCTGTACATAACAGGTGTATGGGATGAGCAATACACTAAAATCCAGTTCAGAATCTAGATGAGGTTTGATCAGAACTGCAAGGGTCATACCCTCCAACACATGTATAGTGCAAAAGTATTATAATTCATGAATATGCAGTCAGAATGTAGTCAGTCTTGACATGGATGTATCATTATGAATGCACAGCATATGTTAGACAGAATTCTCCATGTGCTCTATCAGGATGGTAATTGCTCTTTTCTTTTTTCACATGTGACAGCCAAATGCATTATTCATTAGCTGAATGATATTCAATACTAAGGTGCTGTCAGGAAGGTAGCAAATGGCAGAGATGTCCTCTTTTACCATTTTTTGTCTTGCTTGAAGTCAGAGTCACATGTAATGTGATGTGGCATTTAACGTCCAGTCATCATGACATAAACAAGTTATCTCTGTGTGTGTGTGTGTGTGTGTTATGGAGGGGTTTTGCTTTTCTCCAGCTACTAGACATGTGCATGTGTACTGTATAGCAGGAAGCTGAAGTCATTAGTGGCAATAAGCAACTGGCTCGTACTCCTACAGTACGCTTACACATGCTTTGATTCTCACACAGACACATTCAGACTCTCCTTCTGCTGATGTACTGAGAGAGAAAGCTCTTAAAAATACAGAAAACAAAAGCAGCATATATTCTTTCTCAAGAATGGAAGGCAGCTCCGCTCTGATTGGTGGTGATAAGGGTATACTGTATGTATGAGGTTTTTTTTGTAGAAAAAACACCCCTAGTTTTAAATCAACTACACTCTGGCATCATTACACAAAAAATTGGCTAATTTAACATGCTAAGTACCATTTTAATTCAAACTGGAGGGTAGTATTTAGCAAAATGTTTTTTTTTTTAGTGCTATGAGAGATAAGTTAATAACAAAGTATTAATTAAATATATTTATTTAACACAATAAATATAACACATTTACTGAATGACTATTACGGTTTCATTCTGTTTTCTAAAGACTGGTCAGAATTCTGTTCCTCTCTCTTTTCTTGAAACATGCATTAGATCTGTTTAATTAAAAACACTTGTATTGTTGGTGCTAATAGCCTTGTGGGTAGTGCGCCAACATACAGCGCCGTTGTGCTACAGGCATTCCAAGTTCGAATCCCGACTCGAGGACCTTTCCCGATCCCACCCCCTTTTGCTTCCCATTTTGCTTCCTGTCAGCTCTAAACTGTCCTATCATAATAAAGGCAAAATGCCAAAAATAAATTTAAAAAAAAAATACTTTGTATTCTCATCACTGTCACCGTCAGCTTATTCAGTGGGTTTTGTAAAGTAAAATTCTCTGTACAACTGCATCTTTCTTGCAGAATATATATTGTTCTCTATACTTGTGAAATATATTAGGGCTGTCACAAAATCAGATTATCACTATGGGATTATCTTGGCCAAAAGAATTCAATAACAACGTTGCTGTGTTATCTTGACAAATTATGAAAAGAAAAATATGATAATTGAGCTTTAACAACACCAACTAAGACCTTAAAGGGTTATTAGTTCACCCAAAAAATTAAAATTTTCATTTTTGGGTGAACTATCCCTTTAATGTACCATTTCCAATTTCAGGGCTAGCAAACTAAGTACATCACCTTCTACCATGGTGAAGTTTAAAGGATGATGGAGGTAAAAGTGGGTGAACAGGTTGGTTGGTGTTATTGCCGCCTTTTGTGCTTAATGCTGATTGTCACTTCCTGCAGACTGGGGTGTCTAACAGAATCCGAAAGAAACTCTCACACTGGTTTTCGGGTGTGGGTAGAGTGTCTCGCTTTCGTCTGTCATCTGCTCCGAAATGATTTTGTGTGGCAGTATTAGCTACACACTGCGTCATTGTATTTTTTTTTTTTTTCTTCAGTTTTATGACAGGTGGCAACCATTGTTATATAGCTATCTACTATGTTAAACTGTCATCCAAAATTGCTGGCGCTGGCTTATTTATGATATTACCATATGTGTAGTTAACATGATATCAATATTTAATTTTTTAAACCAGTCAATACTGGTATATTGCAGCATCCCTAATATATATGTAGCTGCCTTTATATTTCATCAAACCCATGACCTTGACTTTGCAAGTATCATGCTTTACAGTTTGCACTACAGGAATCTGAAAGTGGAAAGTCCCCACTATGATAGAAATATAAACTTGTGTGTGTGCGTGTGTTTGCGTGTAATTCTCTGTTTCTCTGCAGGCTGCTGGTATGATCTACGTGGCTATTTGGTGTGTGGTAGATGCTATGAATGTCAATGCGTATCTCCTTTTCTGTTTTTCACCACTGCTCTGCCTCCAGTTCTTCTCTTTCCGTTATTCAATCTTTATTTTGAGTTGCTTTTTTCTTTTCTTGATTTATTTTATTCATCTCCCAATTTGTTAAAGGTGCCATATAATGTAAAACTGTATTTACCTTGGCATAGTTGAATAATAAGAGTTCTGTACATGGAAATGACATACCGTGAGCCTCAAACACCAATGTTTCCTCCTCCTTATATGAATATCATGCAAGCAAAAGACCACTGAAAAATAGGCGAATCGGAACAACACCGACTGTGACGTAAGAGTTGGGATCACTAATAGTTACGCCCCCAACATTTGGATATACCCGCCCATGTTCTAGGCCAGCTGGACCTGCACAGCGAAATCATCAGAAGTTCTGCAGGTATTGTGAAGAAACAAGCGAGGATAATAGCGAAAATGGCAGATCATAGAAATAAATGTTATGTTCCAGGCTGTGCAAGGATGGGTTGGTGTCTGTATTCAGAAAGGCACAGAAAACAAATAACGCGAGCCACTAAAGGGACATGGTTAGCTTCTTGCTAGCGGTAGCCTGTTACATTGCAGTACATAAGATTTCACTTACCACATAAACAGAGTAAGGAGAGATGACTGAGGATGATGGCGAATGATTTACAGATCCTGAGTACCACTAACAAGCATCTGATCTTGTAAAATGTGTGGAAAGTACTGCCGCTGTAGTTTACATACAGCACGAGCGATCGCAAATCTCGAAAGTGAAAGTAAAACGTGATTGTGCATTCAAAGCGGCTCCCTGATGCCCACATTTTATATACAGTATAACCTGTTAGCCAGCACCCCCCATGTTGGGCCTTACAGGTGAAAATGACCTACCTAAATTAAAATGGTTAAAGTTCCTGACAACAGTGTGCTACACACACACAATTTAGGTGTCTTTGGAAAGAAGACACTCTAGGCTTTACTATCCATCATCCAGAGTTGATAATGCTCAAAAATGTTTTTCCACACTGAATGTTTTTTTATTTCATATACAAATACATGAAATAAGTCCTGGAGCAATCCAGAAAAGTAATGGGTTGAAAGTCACGTGTCTCATGAGTTTATATTTCAAATTTGAAGATACCATGAAAAATTAGATTCCTGCAATCATTTTTCTGAGAATATTTCTAGTCCCCCCCCCCCCCCCCCATTTGAGGAAAAACAACCACCAAATATATTGCAGAATTATACAAACTATTTTAGTCATTATAAATACTCCTGCATAGTTTTTCAATTATAAAATAATAGACAGAATTTTAGACACCATATAAGTGATTTATTTGAGCACTAAAAAATACAAAAAGAATTATTTGAGTAATAAAAAAGGAAAAAAAAAAATTCAGATTCTAATCATGATAATCATGATAATAATGGGCTATATAGTCAATAATAGCCAGTCATTGACAGCATTCGATACCTGTCATACAGCCGGTAATCACACGCTGATGTGCGCAATACAGATGGTAATTATGCAGATACAGCCACATTCCCCACAACACACACACACACACACACATATATATGAAAAATGTTGAAGAAAAAAAAGAAAAAGAGTTATTTGTGCAAAAAGGCGATCGCTAAGTTACGCCCCCCTCAGATGACGTGCGTCACGCGCTGTCACGAGAGAGCGCCAAATTCAAATAAACTATATTCCGCGTATCTGTGACTTTTTTTTTTCAGTGGATGGTCTCATTCTGTTTGTGACACTGTATGCTACAAAACCGTGTTGTTTTTTTTTACCACCAAGACGCTGTTTTTGAGCGTAATTTATTCCATAACGGACACAAACAATAACTCTCCCGAAGAAATGAAACGTAAACAAAGGAATATCCATCCAAATTACAACGTTATTGTTTCGTTGGACTAAAAGTGCTCTATGGGATGTTGTTCTGTGGACCCTTGCCTTTCTAACTAAACCGGGATTTCAGCAGTGGACGCGTTTGTGACTCGTTATTACAATGATAATGGTACGTACTGCTTTATTATGGATGTTTTGATGTGTACTACTTACACAAATTTAGCAAATACATTCCTTATAAGCTTTCAATCGAAAAACAGCGATCTATCGTCGATGCTTGAGGCTTAGACCTTCAGAATGATATATAGTTTGTCAAGATTAACTTTGTCCCGTTTCATTTATTCTATTCCTAAACAATGACATGTGCAAACAAAGAGCGTTCGGTGCGAGATCGCCCTGGTGCGGATTAACAGGATAATTACCCAACGATATAACTGCAAGAGAAAGTATTGAAATATATGTTTTCCCTGTGTTTCCTTCCTGCTGTGTGAGCTACTGAAATGAGCTGCACTGTGACACAGCCAATCAGAGCACAGCTCAACATTATTATTCATGAGCCTTCCAAATAAGCTAATAACAGACCATTTCATTCTAGGGACAAATCCTAGGGTTGTAAATGGACATGTAAAAATGTTTATGGAGAATTTTTGCCCTTACCTAAGCCACATACCTTCTTTGTAGATATCAGAGAATTTAAAATATTGTATCAATGCATTCTATGGCACCTTTAATATTTAATATTAATAGTAGATACGTTGTATCAAGCATGCAAGTGGTAAACATGAAGGAATAAAGACTCGGGCACAGGATTCTGACACCAGGACAAACAGCTACGCACCAGGCTGCTACACACTTCATTACACAAGCTCAAGATCACATGATGTTATCTCCATATGCTGGAGTCTGGAGCATTACAAACTAAATGAAAAGATGCATTAGTATATCATAGACCTCATTTTACCTCCTCACTCACTCTCCCTCTTTCTGTTTTTCCTCAGACGGTGACGGCTCCCAGGACCACCTGTTGCCGGTCTGCGTGGATACTGACTGTGAAAGAAGTGCAATTTACCTGGCCAAGCCTGGAGAGACAGAGGTACACAAGACCTCCGTTATTACTCTGTCACACTCTTCCATCCCACCCTTTCATCTGTTTGCATCTGCAGAGTCAGTGAGCTCTCAGAGCTGCTGTGAGGACAGTGACAGGACTGTTTTAAACACTGTGTCACTGTCAGTTCTAAAACTAATGGATAGATTTGAGAGAGAGATCAGTGGTAGGGAGCCGTTCGTACAGATTTCCTGCTTTAATTTGACTCACAATCTCTCAATTTGATTCAAGTTAATTTGATTCTGATTCATTGGGGACATAACTGATCAAAAGTTAAAGGTCAGTAAAACTTTTTTTAAAATAAATTAATATTTTTACTTAGCAAGGATCTAATTGATCAAAAGTGACAGTAAAAGCATTTATAAATTTCTGTTTCAAATAAACGCTGTTCTTTCTCTGGACTTTCTATTCATCAAAGAATCTTGAAAAAATGCATTGGAGTTTCCACAAAAATTTTAAGGCGCACAACTGTCTTCAACGTTGATAATAATAAGATGTGTTTCTTGAGAATAAAATCAGCATATTAGAATGATTTCTGAAGGAGCATGTGACACTGAAGTCTGGATAAATGACTGCTGAAAATTCAGCTTTGTCATCACAGGAATAAAATATAAATTTTAAACTATTTTGAAAGGTACTATATATCAAGATAACGGTCATTTAAATTTCAGACTGATTCATACCTATAACTCATCTTAAATATTCATTAAAAGAACCTAACTCTAAGAGTAATTCATTGCAGGAATTGAGCAATACGGACACTCCATACTGATTCACTTAAAAGAACCAATTCATATAAGTCATTCATTTGTGAATTAAAAATAAATAAATAAATATATCTCAATTTTTAATTGATCAGAAAACCAGTACTTTTATGGATGTTTGGATTGGATTGTCTGACATTGATTGATGGGTTGATCTTCCAATCAGTGGATCCCATAAGGGGCATTCAGGAAATCTTCTTGTATTCAGAGCATATATTTTCCACTGAATATATGAAGATTCAAATGATGATAATAGATTACTATAAAAGCCTATAATAATAGTGGCATATAGTTATTTAGAGCTCATTGTGTGAAGGTCTGCTGTGGTCTGGCAGCTCATGCTCTTAACTGAATGTCAGCCTCACTGTGGATGGCAGCGGTTATCTCTCTGCCCTCACACACACACACAGTCCGCCTGTCACAGGCCTTGGGACCAGAGAGAAAGGGAACAACGATGGACGGAGACTAGGAGAGGGCAAGAATGTAAAAGGCGGGGAACACGTGTCAGCTTTTGTCCGCCTGCCACGGGCGCTAGTCTTCACCATCAGATATGCTGAAAGGAAAGAAAAGTTTGACTCTTCCATTATTTTCTCATCTTTCCATCACATTCTCTCTGTCCATTATTGGTCTTTCTTTCTTTTCTTCCTTTTCTTCTCTGTTCTCTCCCCTTCCATTCTTTTTAGAGTTTAGAATACAACAAGCTACACTGGTTTGCAAGAGTTTATTCAATGCTGCCAAATAATGTACGAGACTGATATAGACATAGCAGCACACATGGTATACTGAAAAGAGAAGATGGAAGAAAACAAACACTTGACAAAAGATGGAGGATAACAAAAGACACGCTTGTGTTATAGTCAAAGAACACAGTCTATGATTTAATTGGCCCAGGGATTTCTCTGTTTTTAAGCATGTTTGTGTGGACGGGGGGGTGTGGGTCTGCTAATCACACAATACGCTCCCTCACACACACAGTCTGCTAAATAAACTCATTCTCTCTGTTTTCCTTTCCAGCTCATCTGCTTAATATTGACAGTGTAAACACATGTAACATCACACTCATTAGAGTGATTAGGGACAGCGATTGTCATCGCCCTCGCACATGCACACATACACACATTTTTGGCTGGCTGTGTAAATGGCCACTTCCAAATCACTTCTGTTGTATTTAAAGGTGGTGTGTGCACGTTTTTTAAAATTTTAAATATTTTCTTTCTTTAATGGCGAGTTTACTATCAAAACTGGCAATTCTTATTTGTTTATGAAATATTGCAGAGTGTATTATAAATAATTTTATTCTCAATATCACAATAGGTAAAGAAAAGACAATCACTATTTCATGCTGACTTTTAAACTTTTTTTCCTCTACCCCCCTTTGGTTACTGTTGCTAACTCAGACAAGCTTTACAGAACATTTTATAGGAAAGAACCCTGACAGTAATAGAGATTTCAGCTTTTCAGTAAGATATTTTCATAAAATAGTAAAAATTGTTTGAATATCATTCTTATAGTACATGGGTTGGAGTGAATTGTGATATTTCAAAGCATTTTTATCTGCCTATTTTTGTTGTCTCTTTAAATGCTCAAGCTTTTCAAAGTCTGGTGGATTCTGATTGGCTGTCAATGTTTTAATCATTCATCAGCTGGAAAAAACAGTATTGAATGTAATTCCAATGATATTATTCCTCTGTATCATTATAGTTACACAGCAGCTGTGGTATGGATTTCATTACCCTCATAGAATTAGAATGATCATTAAAGGGGTCATGAGAAATCAAATTTGCCTTGATCATTTGGCATATAAGAGATCTTTGTACCTGTAAAACATCTTGCAAGTTTCATAGCTTAAAACATCATCTTCATTATAAACGAAGCATTTGTTTAATCAAGCTCATTTGAGGTGCAAGGTGACGTTACTTTACACTGAATGCGAGTGTCGCGTCGCGTCAAAAGCAAATAGAAATTACACTCACTGCCACTATCTTGTCTACACTGGAAACAGTATAGAGATGTGCGTTCGCTTTCGAACACAGTCCATGCGCTTGAGTTTTATCGATTCCGATTCTTATCGATTCTTATTCTGATTCCAATAAGATAAACTAAATAGATAAACAAATCCATTAAAAAAATTTAAGTCAAACATTTAGATGTCAAATATATTTATTCTGTCTTTTGCCTATGGTTTTACCAAAAAATACCACAGAAAAAAACAACTGGACTAATATACATTTCAAACATTAAATTGTTAAAGACAAGTAAACAGTAAGTAATAAAATAGGAAAAAACAAATCAATTAGCAATAGCATAAATAAATAAAACTGAACAAATTTCAGGAATAGAAATTGAAATCAAAAGTTTAAAAACTGCATAGTTTTCGTTTCAAAAATAAAATATAGATTAATCCTCATTAAAGTTACGAAAGATATTCAGTCAAGAACAGTTCATGATTTTCTTTTGTTCTTTGATTGACATTAATGACAGACAGCGTGTTTAATGGGCAGCTGTCTCTTTAACACCGAACACACACGGATCTAAAAATACTGTTACACACGCTTTTTCTTTCTCATCTGTTTACGTTCACTTAAGACAAAAAACGGCTGTGTTTATGATGATATACTGACGTATTTTGTGCATACTGGTCGATAAGTTCTTTCTCTTCCTACGTTTCAATTAGTTTAAAATCACATTAAAATGCAAACGCAGGAATCGTTAAGTGGAATCGAAATGCACGTGTCTTAACGAATACCCGGTTCTTGGAAATTTGGAAATTTGGTTCTTGATACCCAACCCTAGTCATCAATAGGACAAATGGAGTGAAAGAAGGTTCGTTTTGATGTGTTTAGTTTAAACAGCTCGTTCGCATCTTTGTACAGATATCAGAAGGATCCCAGCATAAGAAACAAGTGGATAGTTTATTTTTAATGGCATCCTGGATCGTATCAGGGGATTGATTGGAGCATTTTTTTTTTTTGTAAACGAGGCACAGTGCTATTTCAGAAACACCCAAACTGTGTTTCATAACGAATCACTTTGACAGTCAGACATCTATTTCCTGATGTTTGCATTCTGTTTACACCTGTATGCTTTTCACCCTTCCCAAGATTTAAATGATTACCTGCATTTTAGACATGATTTCCGGGCTCTGAAAGAATGAGAGAGGAAAGGCTTTGGGATCACCAGAGAATTAAACTATCCCTTAAGCTGCAATGCAGCAAAGCGGCATCCATAAAACATGGTGCGAGAAAGAAAGAGAGATGGGGAGGAAATGATGGGAGAGCGAAGCAATAGATTGTCTGAGGTGGTGGAAGTGAGCCTCTGTGTACGTGTGTATTGAATTTCAACAGAGTCGTGAGGAAGTGAACAGGGGAAGGAGGGAGGGATGGACGCCTTCATAGGCTGAGCTGCTCTCTCTCTCAGCCCGGGGCGTCTCACACTTATTCATTTCATTTTCATGTACTCTGTAATAGCAACTTTGTTTCCAGCTTGGCATCATCAGCTCAGTGTGTCAGGCCATTTATTTCATTCTTTTTTTTTTTTCTCCTCAGAGGAGTATAAATAATATTTACCCTCACTCTCACGACTCAGACTCCAAAATCTGCCTGTCCTGTGTGTGTGTGTGTGTGTGTGTGTGTGTGTGTGTGTTTCTGTCTAGATATTTGCCCGTCTCATTGTCTTTGTATCTGGTGAGTCTGAAATCACCTAAAGCGTCAGTCTCTGAGCAGTTTGTTTAACGGTATTGATTAGTGTAAGTGTGGATGTGGCTTTGTATCTGACTGGTTCTCTTTATCATGACATCTCTAAATTATCAGAAGTAAGTGTCCTGTGGGCTACATTTCCCAGACATCCGTGTAGAGACATCTCCTGAGGAGGTTAGATTGGCCATTATCTGCTTAGCCCATACAGGGCACTGAGGCCTTCATTCAGTCTCTCGCTCAGGCAGCTGGTCATTCTGTCAGTACTCATGCTGTCCCTCTCCCCTCGTGTCACAACACCACCTGTTCAGCTTGTATGCTGCCACTCATGAGTTGTTAGTTGACCCATACAGAATCTGAGTAGTTTTAACATTATCTAAACTGATTAAGGGGGAATGTGTGGAGATTTGAATATGGTAAAATGTGCTAATGGGAGCTGAGAGGGCTGCGCACTTATTGGCAGCTGAAAGCATTATCAGAAATTAGCCAAAATAGAAGTTTTATCTGATGAGCAGTTCCTCCCAGAAACTCAGCGCACAGAGCTCAACAGAAAACTCCACAGATTTGTGCACATTTGGATTCTTGTCATTCGCAAAGTTTTAAACAACTAGGCAGTTGCTAAAGTGTTCAGAATGTTTTCTAGGGCTTTGTGTGTTTGTGCCACAGAGTTTAAGGTACAAGTGTGGTTAATGGTGCATTGTGCTACGTGAAGAAACTGCAATATACAGTCAAACCAAAATTTATTCAGACACCTTCAAAATTTCTCACATTATCACAGTTTGTTTGCTATAGTTTAGAAAATGGTAATAAAATATAACAAGAACTCAAGAGTTAAACTGTCAGAACAAATTCACCCTAACCTTTGATAGAAAGAATATATATATATATTTCATTTAATTTTTGGTTTGTACATGCAATACAATGTCTGATGGATCTGGATTTCAACCTTTGACATTTTTTGTGAAATGTTAGTTATGTCCTTCCTGTTTAATGTCATCTGGAATAATTCTGAAGAAATCCTCAGAGCTTTCCTCTGAGGGCACTGCGCAGGCCGAGTCATTAGCTCTTTCCTCAAGTGACTCCTGCTAATGTTCTGTGCTTTAACATTCACAACAGCTAGTCTGTCAAGGGACAACTTTTGGCATCAATTTCGCCTTTATTTAGTCAGTGAAGGGGTCTTTTCGATAAACTGATCTGGCACCACTGCAGTAGAATGCAGTGCCTGTTTTAGTTTATGAAACCTCATATGCCTCTGAAAGACATTTATGCTATGACCTGTTCAGATTAGGGGTATAGCGATTCCCAATATAAACAAACCATATGGTTCACCACCCACATCTCATGTCCAACCATGCCTCTGAAAATACCTGTCTTTGATTTTCGTTAAGAGTTATTATGCTAATTCTCTATTTTGACAGTTTGTCCTGAAGTAATGGCATTGAGACTCGTTTTTTTGAATCCTTATTTATTTGTGATTTGCGTTACTTAACTCTGAAGAACGAGTGAAAACATCATCGATACTAGTGATTTCTCCCTAGAGCAGTGCTGGAACAGTTGAAATGAATATTGAATATATATCTCTCTTGTTTTTGAGCATTACTCTGGACCATGAGATGCTGAATGTCTGTTGCCTGTGTCACAGTAATTGTTGACAAAGACAGCAAAACTGTTAATTTCTAGGGCTGTTCCGAATACCATTTTTTGAGCTTCGAAGCTTCGATAGTAATCAACACCGAATATTCGAAGCTTCGGAGGGAGGGGCTGAACATATTCTTCTCTCTAATAAAGGCAGGAATCTCTGTGCGTCTGTTTGTCTGTTTGCATTTTTATTGTGTCGAGAACTGTTCATCCAATGACTTCACGCGTGGCAGGTGTGTTGCTGCGTACCCATGGGAGTGCAGTGTTGCATTTTGGTGCAATATGGACACGCGACACGTTCATAATTAATAAACTTTTAATAAACTACAGAACAGTGCGAGCC
>JAFVLL020035055.1:76412-90738 GCA_021397915.2 Tor tambroides | reverse complement strand
CACTGCATGCTGTAATAACAGCCTGTACCCTTCCCACCTTTCCTGCCATCAACACCTCTGATCTGACACGCCCGTCTCCTGATTCTTGTACCACATTTCATTACAAATTGTGCTTCTCTCCTCTAGGGAGGCTAATGAAGAGGCCGTCTGTTGTAGATTCTGTTTCACACGCAGGGAGGAATGGCATGCGCTCCCCATAATGCGACGAGCCATGAAGCTTTCTTTCTTCCTTTTTTTCTCCCGGAGTGTCACAAAGATGGCAGTTCATTAGACGTCGCACTTTCATATCATCTGTCAGTGGCACCTATTGATGTAATGGCACCTCGTCTGGTGTCTTCCCGCCGGCGAGCTCTGATTTTAATTTCTTGGCCTAATGAAGCGTCGCAGCTGGGATGTGGGAGTGGTGGAAAGCGGAGCTCAGCTAAAACAGGGACTTTTTGCGCTTTAGTAAACAAAGCCACAGGGATGGAGTCTTGGCAATGCGAACGCGTTGATGTCTCCCTGACTGATATGAGGGAGGGAGGAAAATGGGCCATTTGTATTCTGTGCACAGTGTCTGCTCTATCTAAGATGTCCCATTACTTTTGCTAAGGAAAGGCTATCATGGCTTTCTCCATTAAAGAGATCATTCTCTCCCTCTTCCCCTCTCTGTCACTTTGGCATCAACGATATAGTCTAATTCGCTGACATTTCGGCTGTTCAGTCGCATGGTGTTTGCTGGGTTCATGCCGTCATTTACACAAATGAGACACTTCAAATGATGTAAGTGGCTCATAACATGACAAACTGTCATATGTGTCGTGAACAAGTAGAGTAATAACCTATAAAGCTGAAGTAATCACTGGTGCCGAGGTATCCCATCATCCTTAGTGTCTAGACGCTCATGGCGTTCCGGTGGCATTAATGCAGGTCTCTCCCAGCTGTGTTCAGCCAATAAACATCTTAAAGCAGAAAGCCAAATGAGAAATTAGCATGTTTTCTATGGTAGTTGGTTAATTACAGAGTGTCTCGTTATCCTGGATGACACTGATTAGCTTCCGTCTCATTTCTGTTTGATTGGACTTAAGGTGTGTGTGTGTCTGTGTGCTCCAGTTCGGTTGATTGGTTTAATCAGTAGAGCAGCGGATAGCAAGATGGGAGACTAATTCTAGCAGAGAGTTAGCACTCTCTTCTCTGTGATCAGCAACAGGCCCGTCCCACCACGCATACACCACAAATTACCCATTCCCCTCATCTCCAGGCTTTCTAATCGCTCCTCTCATCCATCACACACACTCCAAGATGCCAGTCGGTAGTCTTAGACATGCAAAAGCATCTTTTTGTACGAGTCATGCCACGTGTTCACCTGGTCGGCCTCAGTGAAGTGTCAGGTAGACGTTCTCCACAAACAGGATGATAAATGTGCAGAGTCTTTGTTAGAAAGGCCTGGCTGATTCTCACATGAGCTCTCACATCCTTTTAAACAATGAGCAGCGTACACAGGCTCTCTAGGCACCTGCCAGAGGAGTAGCCCAAACCATCCCTGACCTGTCAGAGAGTCCAGGTCTGTGTAAAGCAGATGGTGGGAAAATACTCTCTCGGTTGTATGGCGGCTTAAAGTATAATCTGTTTACTAGCCTTGAATTATTGACTTAAAACCTGTTCGCATTTCTCCAAAGGCTGCTGATAAGCAGGACATTTTGCCAGTCACATCCTGTCGGGCTTATTTCTGTGTGACTTCTGCACGGTGCCTTTTACATCCCTCTTCTGTGTGACCCTGCCGGCCTCCTCCGCTCCTCCGTCAGCATTAGAGTTGAGGGATGTTGGCGCATGTAGCGTAATGATGTGTGCTAGGCTCTTTGCACAATGGTACAGGTCAACACCGCCAGGCTGGTTTGCCGCCAACAGTCTTCATTGGCCAGCAGCTAATGCCGCCAACACTTATTCTCAACGGCAGCTGGTTCAGGTTATTTTTAAACTTTGGAAGGATGTTTTCAATGTAGATCAAACCTGCTCATATTCAAACTGTCTAGATGCCAAGTTTGGCACATGCAAGCAGTTCTCGCTTTCATCGCAAAGCAGGACGTGTCTCACCATACCTTTACTGGCTAAATCATCTCTTAGTTTTTCATGTTTGCTATTTTCTCTCTTGCTTTTCCTTAACCTTCTAAAGGCCTGTTCACACAGCAACTAATGTTCGCTGTGAAAATTCGGTGTGATAAACATTTTGAAGGAACGGCTGTTAATGCATCTGTTCAACACAAACATTTGAATACTGTCAATGCAACTGATTCTTTTACAGAGAGCTGTTGTAATCTCTTTTCTATAAAACTGCAAATGAAGCTGATTATTCAGTAAGATTCACATGTACAGAGACACTGCTCTTATTTAAAACTGTGACTTGGAGGCACTCACAAATTGACCATTTTGCTGAGCGACGGTGAATAGCAGAATAAAAATCCAAAGCAGCTCTGTTGTCTCTGTACTCTTGTATTTGGTGTTATTTGATAAATAGAACAGAAAAGTACAAAAATCAGAATGGCTTTTGAAAACCTGTGTATACTGTAAATACTTCATTTCCTCTCCATAACAAGTGGGTGTCTGAAATGGAAAACTGCGCAGCGCTTTGCGTACCTTGGTAAATGGGGTATTTCTGCTTTTCTATAAGTGCCACTTATAGAAGATGTGAAATCTCTTAAATCTGAAGATGGGAAAACACTCATGTTCAGAATAGTAATGATCTCAAACATGCATCAATTTGACTAACTATCAGCTAGAAGGACTTGGATAGACCCATTCTGTGTTCACCTCAATGTCAGCCCACAGCCTTGTGATTTTCATCTACCCTTCCTAATAAATCAATAAGACTTAGCATTAACCGGCAGTCAGCACTGATATAAGTCAATTTACACAAGCAGACACGGAGTGATGGAAGCCGATTGTAGATGGCCACAAGGGCAATGACTGCATAATCATGTTGAATGAAAAGCGTCTTCAATTCAGTGGAATTCAGCTGGGAGTTAAGGCCATTCTGTGTGAGTGGCTTCTTGAGAAAAAGAAATGTTTTGTTTTTGTATGTGAAGCTTTACTTTAGTTCTTAATAGTAGAATGAAAGTAAAAGGACTCACACACACAGAAACAGAACCTAATGTGTGCATGCATTTCATAGTGTCTCAACACGTACCAGCATGTACACCCACTCAGTGTCTTTCATAAGGATCATTTGTTTTATTTCAGCTGGTATTGAGGTTCTTAACAATAATGGCCCTAGTTTAGAAATGGTTTGCCAAGCATGTTCAATTTAAAACCCTGTCAGCATTTCTACTTAGTTATGATGAGCCATCAGTAAGTGTGCCCATAAGCTGTCATAACATCTCATAACCTGTTTTAACAGCCCATCAGTCAGAACTGCTTACTTAGGACCTGTGGTGGGGGTTGAGGTCTGGCTCAGCAGTCCTATGGGAGGGGAAGCGCTCCAGGAGCATAAGAACCATTAAACATTCATTAACTGAGTAAAGAAAGAAAGAAAGAAAGAGAAAACAGGAGAGAGGAAAAAAACAAATGTGAACAAATGAACAAATGAAATGAAGAAACAGAACAAACTGAGACAGACTAAATCCAGAAGAACTGTAACAACGTCTCCAAGATGCTTCAAGAAACCTACCTGCAAAGCTACAGTACTGTGAAAGGTTTTAGGCACTTGGGTAAAAATGCTGTAAAGTGAGGATGCTTTCAGAAAATAATGCCATAAATAGATTTTATTTATCAATTAACTTCTACTAACCAAATTAAATCAACATTTGGTGAGAGCACACTATGCATTTAAAACAGCTTTTGCCCCATGTGCACTTGCACATAGTTTTTCAGGTAGCTTTACAGGTAGGTCTCTTGAAGCATCTTGGAGATGTTACCATGGTTCTTCTGGATTGAGTCTGTCTCAGTTTGTTCTGTTTCTTCATGTCATTCCAGACGAACTGGATGATGATGAGATCAGATCTCTGTGTGGAGCACTGGCTGTTGTCAGACTCCTTGTGCAAACAAAAATCAAACTGGATTATTACAATTAATGGCAAAAATAATGTTTGTAAATGTAAACTGTTATTTCCTACTGAGACACTACAGAAAAAGATAGAAATAACTTAAAACCATTTTTTGTTGGTGAAAATACTAGTGGCTTAAGACTTTTGCACAGTACTGTATAACTCACCAATGGTTTTGTGAGTTGCCTCTCCACGCTCTACCACAATCATTATATGGGATTTGATTGTAACAAACCTTAGATTGTCCTTACAGAGGCAATTGTTATGTTTCTAACTCTCTGAAAGTTAGCTATTGTTATATCTCTAATGTATAGCAGTTAAAAGGTTAGTTATTGTTACATTTCATCAGGGTTTACAACTCATCATAGCAAAAAAAAAAAAAAAACTACTCGATCTTACCACTGCGTTTGATACAGTAGACCATGGTATCCCATCAAGAGCATAGCCTTACAGAAGTTTAGTTCTTATCTTAAAGATAAGAACTTTTTCTGTAGTTTACAGCAAGTTCTCCTCATCTTCAGCCTCAATTGTTAGTGGGGTTCCTCAGGGGTCTATAATGAGTCCCCTTTTTTAATCTTCCCCTTGGAAGTGTTATTGGGCAGCATATTACTTTTTACTACTTTGCTGATAACACTCAGCTATATTTGCTTTGGAAAACTGGTGACTCTATCCAGCCTTCTCTAGATTGCTTCGAGGACAGTCTTGGTTATCAAATAACTGTCTCCAGCTAAATAATGACGAAACTGAATTAATTATTTTGGTCCTCTGAAACCTAGATGTAGCCTGGTTAATGCTCTTGGTAATCATTTTCCTTTGCTTCAAGTGAGAAATTTGGGTGTCATTCTTGAACTTTGAGTCAAACACATTAACTCAGTGGTTAAGAATAGTTTTTACAAGCTACAAATCATTTATAAATTTTAATCTTTTTTTTTTTCAAGATTTGAAGAAAGTTATTCAGATTTTGATTTCCTCACAATTATTGTGATTCTGTCTATCTTGATCTTCACTCTCGCACCTTTAGATGGTCCAGAATGCTGCTGCAAGGCTGTTAAAAATATGATCACTCCAATTTTAGTCTCCCTTCATTGGTTTCTGGTTTATTTTAGGATCCAGTTTAAGATGTTTGTTTTTAAAGCCCTTAATGATCAAGCCCCATCATACATTAAAGATCTTATCCTCCCTTACTTATCTAGCAGATCTTTAAGATCTTCTGATAAAGCACTTTAATATGCCCCACAATCTTGTCTAAAATTATAGGCTGATACAGCTTTTTTTGGTCATTGGCCCTATAGCCTATGGAATCAGCTGCCTTGCAGCTTGAAAGTTAATTATTATTGAAAGTTACTTATTGTTATATCTCTAATGGCTTAAAGGTTAGTTACAATGTATTTCTCTAATGTTTGAAGGTTCAGTTATTGTGACTAATTGTTTGAAAGTTAGTTGTAATCTCTAGTAGTTTAAAGGTTAGTTGTTATGTCTCTAACAGTTTGAAGCTTAATTATTACGTTGCTAACTTTCTGAAGTCACCTATTGTTACGTCTCTAATGTTTAAAGGTTAGTTATTGTTATTTCGCTAACTGTTTGAAGAAACGTTTTTATTATGTGTTTGGCAATCAGTACTTGTTACATCTCTAGCAGTTTTAAGGTTAGTTATTTTCTCTAATTTTTTGAAGTTTAATTATGTTTCTGATGGTATATTGGTTATCATATGTTTAATTGATTAGCCATTGTGATGCTTAAACTGTTTCTATGTTTTGTAATTGTTACTGTATATATTTAAAAGTCCGAACTGCATATCAAATATTTTAAACAGAAATTGTCCTAGATAACCTGTCAAGCACTTAGCGGGAAATGGTGCTGCAATGTAAACAAACATTGCAGGACTCTCACATTTTGCTCATAATGAGGCGGCTAGGCCTACAGTGCACACCATGACTCACGAGCTTGACTTCTATTTTCCTTTTCAGCGGAGAGGAGACTAACATGAATTAGTTCTTGCTTTAGAGATATTAGCAATATTAGCTTTAGACATTATTTTGTACAAATGCAAAATAGTTTGTACAAACACACACACTCTTTCTTCGCCTGATCCATGCATTGCTGATTCTGGTTGTGTACTGAGGGTCAGGAGAAAATCTTATTAGCAGCCATTACAGATATCTCTGACTTCTTTCTCCTGCATTCTCTCTTTACCACTTTGTGTCCATCTCCCCTCTCCCTGCATATCTCTAGCAATCTCTCTCTCTCCCTCCCTCCTGTCTCTGTGCATCCATCCCCATGGATGTAAACATGCAGAGATGCACCTGGCTCTCTGTTTTACATTCATGAGTGAGTAAAGCCTGTAGCATCTGCGCCTGTGCCTCCCCCACACACGTGCAAATGACCGAACCCAGAGAGCTAGAGAACCATAATGCTGCACTGCCTGGTGTGCTGCTTTTCTTTGGCTGCATTTAGTCCAATTTCTTTTCTTTTTTTTTTTTCACATGACTTGTTAAATTTGTCTCATATCAGACACTGGTTTAAACAAGTGACATTCCTAAACTGCTACCCAACATCCCTACCCTGACAAATTCATCATAACATCATCCACAAATTTAATAATGTCATTTGTCACTTTATAAAATCAGAAAAACTTTGGACTTCAAGTCTTATGAATTAGCATTAACTTTGCCACAGTATTACACGTCTAATATGCTCATATAGCGATTCAGTGATCTCTTGTACTGTATGTCAGGTCATGTAACTGAATTGTCTTTCTCTGCTTTTCCAGTGGGTGCCGGTGCTGATGGACTTTAGGAGGAAGGATTCTGTGTGGGGATTTGTGATCTCTCTAGACATTCCCATCACCCTGCACTTAGGAGACTACAACATGGATGGCTTTCCTGATGCCCTCGTCATCCTCCGTAACACCAGTGCTAGGTAAGCCATGCTGGGTAGCCAAAATCTGTACTCAGGTACAAAGGATGTTGTTTATTTATCAATAATTACTCAAGTAGGAGCAAAAGTAATAATACAACTGATTATTTGAGTAAAAGGAAGAGAGCATTTCGTGAAATTACTGCACAAATAATGAGTACAGTTTACATAGGATCTGATCAAAGGGTCCTGGGTTTTGGATGGAGAACTAAAATCATATCTCACTAAAATCACTAGATTTGCACATCATCTTGAGATAGATGCACCAGAAACTGAGATTTGCAAAACAAAACGTCTCAATCTGAAGAGTAAAATGCTTTCCTTGAATTGAGGACCTACTCTTATGAATTTTTTCTTTTTTCACGCAAGTTACTTAAGGAAATTTGTCAGAGTACTTGTAGAGCATTACAACCATGTCTCAAAGGCAGTGACTTGTGTGTTAAAAAGTGATTGGCTGAGTCTTTTCAGCAAGATTTTTAGCAAGAAATTGATTTTTTTTTTTATCAATATTGAATCGTGAAGAAAGGAACTATGTTTTGACTTTTGAAAGTAAAAGCTCTCAGCACCATGAAACTTTTAAATTAAATTTTTAAACCAAGTCATGCTTAAACATTTTTGCAAACATACAAGTATTTTACTTCCTAAGAAACAAACCAGGGCTAAAACCCAGCCTTTATTACTTTTCCTTTTATCCAAATGGGATCTTTTTGATACTGCCACAGTAGCTGTTTTTCAAAGCACAGCAGCGCTTTTTCCTTCTCTTTTTTTATCCTTGAAAGAATTTAAACCTTAAGTTGGAGGATTTCTTGGATGATCCTGATAAAAACAAGACTTTGGGAGACTTTCTACATTTTTTGGGCATTTTATGTTTTTCCTCTCCACTTATAATATTGCTCAGCATACATTATCTTATTCCACCCTCTTTCTGACCATGCTGCATTCATGTTGATAAATTTGTTTATGGTTGTAACATCAATTTCTAAATTACCAGTCTTTGCAACTTTCTGTAAATGGACTGTGGAGATAATTTGCATGTGTTAGAGTATGTCTGTCATGCATCAAACATAAAAAAAAAAGTTTTTTTTTATTTTTTATATTATTTCACTGAACAGGTTAAAATGGCATTTTTTACATCATACATCACACTTCATTCACTATTATGTTAACAGTGAATAAATGCCAGGGTAAAGGTTGGCTGAGTGTTGGCTAAGTGTTGCCATCAACAAAAGCAAGAGAGCAGGTGCCTGTGAAGAGCCAGAAGCTTGTCACCCATCTTCGATCTGGCCTGACCTAAGTGAGGACAGGCAGGCCTGAAAGAGCAGCAGGAAGGGCATGGATGGATTAACAGCTCTCTGATTGAGATAAGATACTAGAGGCTCTGCAGCTGGCCTTCAGGTGACTATGAGAGATGCTCCAGATACTTTAGAACACAAAGACAACTTCACATCGTCCTGAAGGACAGGGGATTTGTGTCCGGAGTCAGAGAATCACCAGTCGTTTTAGCCACACACACAGAATCCTAGAAAGCGCTTTTCTTTTTTTATAATCTGCTTATTTTTGGTCTCTAGTCTATGGTCTTCATGCTTAATATATTAGGTCAACATTATCTTTAAGTCAGTAAAGGCTTAACCTTCCCTTCGTGTCATAAGGCTTTAGTGCTGCTATAGTCTCTTCTAATCACCCCACAGCCAATCTCATCATCAGCACTTCCACAGTAATCAGACAACATGCATACAGAGACCTCAGAGATACACCAGAGTGTGTTCAAATCGGTCTATTGTCATTACCGTCGCCTCTAATGACTAAGATGCCAAGGAGAGTGATTTGATTCTCATCAGCCAGGATGTTGGCTGGATGTTAAAACCTCCTTTCCTCACAGATGGCCACTTTCTTATCTCATACCAATCTGTGCTTGGATCACTCTAAACACTCCCATGAACCTTCTCGTTTAAAGACCGCAGCATCTCTCTATGAATCTTTGGTTTCTTTTTTCACACTCTTGGTGGAATCAAGAGTCTTGCTGCTTCAGCTTTTTGCTATTAAAATAAATAACACTTATTCCATACCCCCATTTCTTAAAGATTGAATCCATTTTCAAATTTTTAGAACGGAGACCAAATGGCGTTTTTGCCTTTTATTACATAGGACATTGTAGCGCTGAAAGGAAGCGAAGTGGGAGAGAGAGAGGGGGCGGGATCGGGAAAGGTCCTCAAGCCGGGATTCAAACTTGGGACGCCCGAAGCGCAACGACGCTATATGACTCAAATCAATATTTTTAATAAAAAGGACAGCATTTAGTGAACAAATTCAGGTTTTTGCATGTTCTCTAACTGTGTTGAATATAGGGGGCTATATTTCAGGTCTGAAGAAGCATGCTGATACCCACCAAACGCATGGGCATTTTGCAGTTTAGAAATGAGTGATGGATGTAGATGTGAGTGATGTTGTGCCAGTTTCTTTCTTGTTTTTTTTTTTTCTCCCCCAAATGCTTTCAAACGGCCTCCAGCCCATTTTGTCAGCAAAGGTTGTCATGGTTTCTGAGGTGATAGAGTGTGTTGGAGTTGGTGAGTGTTTTTTTTTTTTTTTTTTTGAGCAAGCGAGTGAGTGGGTGGGTGAGAGAGTTTACCCAACCAGCCAGACACATTTTCAAAGTTAAAACCATTTAAAATTGAAATGAGAGCTTCACACTTTTAAATAAGCCACACATAGTCTTCAGCAGATATGGAGAGTGTAAAGATTTATACTGATCTAAATGTTTCCAAACTGTCAGTGGATTAAAACATGTTTGCATTCAATTCTGTGTTTCATCTTATTGGCTCTTCAAGGGTTCTTCATCTCTCCATCTCTCTTCAGCTTCAGATCGCATCATCAGCCTCTCTCTTCACTTCTCATTGGACTTCTGACACTTAGCCTCTCTAGTCTCTCTCTGTCATATCCTATCTAGGCAATATAAGATAAAGTGCTGTCATTGGAAGATGAGGTGTATGTGTAGATGCTATTTTTAACTTCTGTTTTGCCCTCTCTTACCAATCTGAATGTTTCCAGTTTAGTCTAAAGTTTTAGATTTTAAATCATAATCAGGTGCCTGGGTGGAAAGGAAATTTTAGCAGCTGTTACATTTCTAAATCATAAGTGTTCATTTTGAAAGTTGCAGTTTGTTTGAGGTTGAACAACGTCCTAGATGTGGTTTCTTTTTTTGCAGTCTTCCAAAACTACCAGTGGTATTTTATTCCTTATTCACTATAGCACAGTCTTTAAGGAATTGTTCACCCAAAAATGAAAATTGTCATAATTTACTCACCCTCATGACATTCCAAACCTTTTTTCTTCTGTGGAACAAAAAGGAAATGTTAAAAAAAAGTCTGTAAAATTGAAGTTAGTGGAACATACAATCATTGTTTGGATTCAAAAAAAAAAAACAAGAAACAGTAAAACCATTTTTTTTTTTTTTTCCACAGAAGAAAGTAAGTCATAGCAATTTGGAACGACATGAGGGTGGGTAAATTATGACCGAATTTTTATTTTTGGCTGAACTTTTCTTTAATATCCTATTCTGTATTGTGATGTGTTTCTGAGTGAAACAGGGTACAGAAATTTTCTTGTTATTTTGTCCATCAGGAATTGACTTGATTGTGAAAATTAGACTTGGTGGACATCAGCAGAACTGATGAATCATCCACATTAGGAGAATAAACCTGTACTGAGAAAGTAAATGGGGTCAATTTTGATTTAAAGTCGACCTCAAATCGCACACACAAATGGCTTTTTAGTGCAGACGTTTTTATCACATCTTTCACATCTGCCTCCTGTTCTTCACTCTTAAAAATAAAGGTGCTTAAAAGGTTCTTCACAGCAATGCCATAGAAGAACCATTTTTTGGTTCCACAAAGAACCATTCAGTCAAAGGTTCTTTAAAGATCCATCTTTTTTTTTACCTTTTTATAATCCAAAGAACCTTCTTTCGCCACAAAGAACCTTTTGTGAAACAGAAAGGTTCTTCAGATGTTAAAGGTTCTTTATGGAACCATTTTGACAAAAAAGGTTCTTCTATGGCATCATGAAGCACCTTTATTTTTAAGAGTGTTGAAGCAGAGAGCAGTATTTAGACTGTTAGATGCCCCCATCTAAAGCACATGGTTCAGTGTGGATATACCACTGACATACTGCTGGAGTGGCAGAATTTAGGGAGAAGTCAGGCCTCGGTCCATCACTGACTACATGAGTCCAGCCCACATGTTGACACTGACGTGGAGGAGCTCTGGAGGAGTCATTGTATGTTTCTCTCACTGACGATCATCTGTACCTCTGACACACACATCCCCATTTTATCCTTCGCTGTGTATATATAGAGATCGTTTTGTGTTAGTGTAAGTCACTGTGTGTGTCACTTTCTGAGAAAATGACTGTGGGCAAGGAAAAGTGGAGTATAGTGTCTTTTTCAGCTGAAACAACGTCAACATTTTGAGAGATTTAGAAATTGCTTTATAGCTTTATACTTCACTGATCTGTCTCTTTCTCCACTTTGAAACTAGATATACACCAGAGACAGAGTAAGGAGGAGACAGACCACTCATAGAATAATGATGGGAGAAATCATGCCGCTTAATATGGCAGCTGTTAGAATGGAGGTCTCATGTTTTAGAGCCCAACATTTTTTTGATATAACGTGTGCATTATCTGGATCAACCTGAAAAAATAGTTTTTTGTTTGTTTTTAAGCATGATTTGAGCTTTATTTATTTTTGAGATTTATTTATTGAAAAGTTGAATAGGATTACAAATATTTATTTTTTTTATTGCTTAAAAAAAATAAATAAATAAAGAACAAAAAAAATTAAAAGCCATAGAACAAAGAGTGCTTTGAAGTTTTTCAGTATCTAACTGTTGAGGCTTACTGAAGAAGTGAGTTTCTGCATTCATACTCCAAGACTGTTTAGATCTGTGTGTTTTTGACATATTTTGCCTGCTTGTCTACTGTACATTCACTGACAAAACTATGTTTACATTAATATCTTGGCAAGGCAAGCATTTTGACCTCAAAATGCATTTAACATCAAGTGAAGACAGAGCAGCTGCCTGTCAGTTGAGTGTCAAAGTACCAGTACTTTACATCACAAATTGCTGCTTTGAAATACATTATTGACATAACCTTGACTCTTGACAGTTTTGAAGATTTCAGTCTTTCCCCATTCAAGTAGGAGCTGTATGTGTACTGTTTGTATCGGCTACATAGAAAATAGCTGCCTGAGGGCATATCTGCAGTGTGAATGGACTTGGACACAAAACTGATTCTGTGGCACGCTTTCACACAATTTACATACATTTACTATGGATATTTAACAGTGTGACTAGGCACGACTACAGCCGTCTCAAGAGAACAAAGTGTGCATTCTCTTTCCTGTCATTTTCTTCCACCTACTCTGCTGCTTCTGTGCCCTTCTTCAGCTTTGTTTTCCCTCTCTACTGTTTGCTTGTTGAATTCGCCCTTGGTCTAATTCAGATAGAGAGAGAAAGAGAGCAAAGATGGTTGAGAACAGCTAAGCAAGCACACTTTTCAATCTTCTCTTTATCAGCAGATTACATGTCAAATACCTGGCCCCTCTCCTACACACTCCCTTCCTTTCCCATTCGGCTCTCCTCCACTCTGATGTCTTGCCCAGGTGCTTGTTTGGCTTCAGATGAAATGAAGAGCAGCAGAAGAGCTTGGTCATCAGCCCTCTGACTCACCAATAAAATCGCTTTAAGATGGCTGAGAAGAGGACTCGCTTTGTTCATCTTCACACGGCTCTGCTCGCATTGATTTTTTTGTTCACTTCTGGCCATGTAAATAATACACAATCGCAGCATCTCGACCTCATTAGATCACACATTCTGCAGTACGAACACATTGATCAGAAACCGTTAGATTTTCCATGAATCCAAAGCTTCAGATCTCATCATTAGCGGCAGTGTGATCTTGTGAGCTGAGGGTGAGATTATGTAGACAGCAGTGAGACTGCTCCATCGCCCCTCATTTTAATGTTTCAGGCGAGGACGTTGTTTAGCCTGATAAAACATCTGGACACAGTGTTGTACTCTGGAATGCATCCAGCATATCAGGGACTTCCTAATTTTCACATTCAGGTTCAGCTCAAGTGATTCCATTTACTAAATAGTCTATATATATATATATATATATATATATATATATATATATAAACTATATAAATATATATGGTTTGCTTCTTAATATAAAGAATGTTTTTTTGCTCTTATTTGTTCTTTACACATTAAATATGTGAGTTTCAGCAAGGATTCGTTAAATTAATGATCAATAAATTAAGGAGCAGTAAAGACTTTTGTACAATGTTATATAATGTTAAACATTGTACAATACAATTCAAAAGTATAAATTCAATGGTAGCACTTTATAATAACTCCACACTGTGAATCATTAGATAAGCATTAGTTAATAGTCAATTCATCATTCATAAAGCATTGTCCCTACATTAATAGACAGTAATAAGTAATTTATAAATAAAGCTAAAAATGCTTTGTTCTTGATTTATGAGCATATCTATAATGTTTTAATAATTGTATTTTCATAATTTATTAATTATCAATTTATCATTTCTAAATGAAGTATAGCATTATTTACAAACCAGTTATTTAGGAGTTGTCAGTGGTTCATAAGATCATTTAGAAAGTGTAAGTAAATGATTAATAAACTATTTAAATGTACATTCATACATATTATTTAGAAATATAGCAATAGTGTGTTTAATAAATGCTTTAAAGAAAACAAAAATGACGACTTTATTCAACAGTTTCTTTATTTCAACAAGAAATTGTTGAATGAAGTTGTTATTTTTGTTTTCTTTGCACACAAAAAGTATTCTCATAGCTTCATAAAATTACAGTTGAACCACTGATGTCACATGGATTATTTTAACGATGTCCTTACTACCTTTCTGGGCCTTGAACTTGTCAGTTGCATTGCTGTCTATGCAGGGTCAGAGAGCTCTCGGTTTTCATCAGAAATATCTTAATTTGTGTTCCGAAGATGAACAAAGGTCTTACATGTTTAAAACAACATGAGGGTGAGTAATTAATGACAGAATTTTCATTTTTGGGTGAACTAAGCCTTTAATATCACAACAAGGGACAGTAACAAATTAGCAGGGGTGTAACGATACGCGTATCGTGTATCGAACGATTCACGGGCAAGTTCCAAATCATCCTTATCATCCTTATCCCCTTGGAGTGGGGACTTTGGATTGAGCAGGGCACATGCGTGCCATTATTTAGTCGTTTGGAACGATCTAATTTCCTCATCATCTTCAGCTGGGATGTTCCCGTGACAACGCAGCACATTGTCCGTCAGCAGATGTCGCTGTTTTAATGTCATAAACG
>JAFVLL020035055.1:47767-76312 GCA_021397915.2 Tor tambroides | reverse complement strand
TACAACTATTTGAAAATCTGGAATCTGAGAGTGCAAAAAAATCAAAATATTGAGAAAATCACCTTTAAAGTTGTCCAAATGAAGTTCTTAGCAATCCATATTACTAATCAAAAATTAATTTTTGATATATTTATGGTAAGAAATTTACAAAATATCTTCATGGACCATGATCTTTACTTAATGTCCTAATGGTTTTTGGCATAAAAGAAAAATCAATAATTTTGACCCATACAATGTATTTTTGGCTATTGCTACAAATATACCCCAGCGACTTAAGACTGGTTTTGTTCTCCAGGGTCACATATTTTGTTAACTATATTGCTTTTTTTTTGTAGACTGTACTATAAATAATTTATAAAAATGTATTAAAGTAAGTGCAGAACAGATGATGAAAATATTTGGATTTCTGTTAATTCATTTCATTCATTATTTATTCATTGCATTCATGTTTATTAGTCTCTCTCCATCAGTTTTTTTAAGCGGTACAGATCGCAACACAGAGCTCCACTCTGCTCCTGGCACACAGTTAACCATCCTCTGGAAATGAAGTGGCTGCTAGCTGTAATTAAATCAACTTTCCTCTGTGTCTGAGAGGAAAAGAGAGACACACATTAGACAACAGCTCATGAGAATAAAGAATGATTATGGTGAAAAGATAAGGGCAGAGAAAAGCAGTTTTTTTGTGCACTAAATCCAAAACGACTTTGGAATTGTACACAGAGACAAGTATGTTAATGTAGCAATGTTATGTCCCTATACATGTCAGTGACTGTGTCCATCTGTTGGTTTGTGTTTTGAGATAGAAGAAAGGAAAATAAACTACATTCCCATTGCTGCCTGCTGGAGTCTCTGGTTTCAGCTGTATATGATTGAGTTTGCTGAAGCCTACTCCTGTTCCTCACCTTATCCCGTCAGATGCGCCAAACTCCTCCACCGCCTGCCAGCAGCCCCTCCTTTACACACAAGAGGGCCATTAACGGGGTGTTTCCCAGTTCCTTTGCACTCCTCCTCTCTCTTGATCTATTACTAACTCTCTCTTTCTCTCCTGTCACTGTGCTTTGTACATCAAAGTCGTTCTCCTGCCATGCAAATGACCCACTTGATAGGACCGCCGCTATGCCGTGGGCTAATGGTCCCACCCCCTCCCCATTCCTGCCCATTTAGGCTGAAAATTAATTAAGGTTCTGCATCAACAGCCTCGGGATGCCCACCAGAGCTTGTCAGGGAAGAGGAATGATGCGTTGATCTACGGCACAGATATTTGGACGAGCGTAAGGGATTGCGCGCTCATTCCAAAGTACGTAAAACTGACTCATTTTGGTTTTATTTTATAGATTTTTTTCAAACTGTAATTGGCTGTGTCCCACCAATGAGGCTAGACATCATCTCTGCTTCCTTTAAGACCTAATGAATTTTAATGTAAAGGACACCATTGAAAATCAAATTTATTTTCATTTGTCAATTCAAATAGAATCAGCAGAGGAAAGCACAGCCGGGGGGCCGCACTGAAAATCCATTTGTCATGTACGTGAGGCTGCGCCGACTCCAGCGCGGACGAAACAGTAGCCAGGCCTTTACTCATCTATCTCTCTCCACCTATCGTCACTCTTCCCTACCCAGCACCGGAGCTGCCAAGAACACTTACCTGGTGATTAGAGTGGACTTGATCCAGATGTTACAATTATGAAGTGCTGGATCACATTTTTTCCGACATCTTTCTGACATCTCTATCAAGGATCTTTACATGGCGGTTCAGATGCAGAGGAGCTCTGTAATGGGATGTGTGGTGGTGGACTCCAGCTCTCTCATGCGCACAGGTGGAGTGTAGAGGTGTGAGCTGATCTGTAGTCAGGCAGCAGGTGGATGCCCATCTTGTGGGCCAGCAGGTGTGTTCTGGTTTAGCAGTGCTCCTGCGAGACTTTATCATGCTTTCTCTCTCTGGGTTTCTGAACTGCTCTAATCACCTCTCTGCTTCGGTGAGCCTCTCTCCAATTCCTCACCTCTGTGTCTCTTCTGACCTGCACTGCAAAGCACCGTTCAACTTAGATGCAGAAGTGTCCATTTCACTTCTTTAAGTGGTCAGTTTCTGAGCTGAATCCACCACCAATGTATGTGTTGCCATATTGGATTTTATTTTAGAGCTTCCACGTCCTCGTCAATCACTTTTCATGTCGGGGTCATGGTCACAGCCTCTTCAAAAGAAGTTAGTTTACCTGGCAGCCATCTTCTAGTCATGAAGGAACTAGTCTCAGCCTCAGACGTCACGACCATGGACCGTTGGCTGAACGTCTGATGCATATCGCACACAAAATTGGAAACACTTCGGGAGTTTCGAAGTCGTCATCTGATTGGTTGAATTCTACTAGATTTTCGGGTGATGTGTGTCGCATTCTTTAACGGTCCACCTGGAAACAAAGGATACCGTGGCACCAAACCCTCTCATGGAAGAACAAAGCCATCGTGTTCACAACTGTGATGATGAGCGCTTATCAGGATCAACTAAACGCTAGATTTTCAAATGTTTGTGAAATATTTAAAGTTCGCGTCATAGACTAAATGACGTCCAAGAGTTTTACACACAGTCTGTTATTGTGAGGATATTTCCATGCCCCTAAACATGACGCAACACAAAATGAAACGTGATTGGTTGCTTTACCTGTCATATGACCTCTTGGGCAGTCCTTTGCCATTCAAAGCGGCCAAGGTTCCCAGACCTTCTGCCATCAGTCCGAAGGTCTAGCTATGTGAGACTATGAAGGAACAACTTCTGTTTACTTGAAAAGACCAAAAACTGTTCATTAAGAGTATGTTTCAAGTAATATGTGAAATCAGCAAGAAAATCCCTTAACTTTAGAATTTATCTAGAAATAAAAGTTTCAAAATGGAGGTTTTACAGTGATGCAGTTGAAGAATCATTTTGAGTTACTAAAAAGAACATTTTAGTGAAGTTATTTAAAGAACCATTTTTTTTTCTTGGTGTGAAGAATATTTTAGTAATCTAACAAACACTTTTCCACTACAAAGAACCTTTGGTCCATTGAAAATTTCCATGGATGTTAAAGGTTCTTCGTGAAACCATTGATGCATACAAAGAACCCTTATTTTTAAGAAAGAGTGTTGGTCCAGCTAATGCACATGCGTATTTTAAAGAGAAAAAACAGGTAATACTTTTATCTTAAAAACAGTTACCTCCTTTTTGGAATAGCTGGAGCTCCTGCATCCACCGTATTGTGATTTCTTCCATTCATTGGTGTATAAATGATCCATCTCCTCCTAATAACACCGTCTCTGCTGTGATGGGGATTTGAGTCTCCACTCCAGTTGCTTCACCACATTAAATTTCTGTCATTCTCAACTCTATCTGGTTAGGGCTAGAAGGGATACAGCTACAGTCACCGGGGCTTACTGGGCATGCGCACACCAATATTGCATAATTTTTGTCATGCTGAACAACAATAATTACTGTATCTGCATTATTGTCATGGTAGGTTTAGGGTTGGGATAGATGTAGACATTAATACAACACAATGTTATAGGTAGCAAATTTAATTTGTTATTTTATGTTTTGCTTTTTTCTTTCATTTTAATGATTTTGTGTTACTTCTGGCCGTAGCTGTATCCCTTCTAGCCACAACCACTCTATCTGGCATAGAAACCACAAGGTTGCTTAATTCATTTTTGAAGGGATAGTTCACCCAAAATGAAAATTGTCATCAATTACTCACTCTCATGTTGTTCCAGTCCTGTATGACTTGCATTCTTCTGTGCAACACAAAAGAAGATATTTTGAAAAATGGTTTTTGTACATACTGTAGAATTAAAAACATACAGTTTTGGAACAATCAGATTAGAAACACTGAATTGCCCTTTAATTGGAGAGGGTATGAGTTTTGACTATGGGTTTGTGCCATAGAGCTGCTGTGTAAAGTTGTTCAAAACATTGTTGAATATTGCTTCAGAGGAAGGCATACTATATGAACAGGCCAACTCAGTGCAACCCACCAATGTAAGGTGAGAAATGAACGGAAGAACAATCCCAACCACCAGCTATTTTTCCCGGAAAAACACTTGTCTTTAACCACAGGAAGCCCCTGCACAGCTCAACGAATAGTATTACTTTTCAAAACCACCTGCTGTGGTGAAGTATACCTGTACAATGCTTAGAGGGAGCCAAAGAAGGAGAAAAGGATGGAGTGATCAACCATAGGTCTCCAGAAGCGTTGAAAGCTGTATGAGACGAAAGGAGCGAAATCAGAGAGATCCATTAAGCTGAGCTAATGCATGTATAATTGAATGCCATCAATTGCACACTTCTTTATGATGTCAGGATTACCTCTTAATAGAAGTGCTTGAGTTTTATGAGGAACGAGACAGAAGACTCCCGTGAGGAGTGCAGGGGAAGACCTGGACACACACGCATTGGGACGTGATTGTATTTGCTATTATGCTTCACAGTTTGAGGTAAATGGGTGTGTGTTTTTACTGCAGAAAGACGGCTCATTGTTTATACCGAGTGCATCTCACACCTGCAGTGCAGGAGACCTGAATTTTTTTTTCTCACACATCGGCAGCGGTCTCATTATTTACCGTATATCTCAATGCTGAATAATTCGTACATTGCGTTATTTGGCCTGGCTGAGCTAGGGCTCAAGCTCAAATCTATAGCTGCTGCAGCAGCACGGGGCTCTGTTGCTAGGCAATGGCCGTCCATTTCATGAGCATGTGTTTTGAAATACTTGTCTCGTTGTCAGTCAGGATTAGCTGCAGTTCCACCAAGAGTAGAAATACGTCTTCATTTCACGAAGATGGAAGATAAATGTCAATACGTGTCAATATTTCACACTCCTGACAGAGCATCAGATCCATCGTGGTGGACTGTATTCCCATTTACTTTCAAGATAAAATGGCATCTGAAAATGCAGCAGCCGATTAAAATTTAAAGGCCTGTCAAACGTTTAAGCAAAGATTTATTTCCTTCACTTCAGATAGGAGGGATTAATTTGAAAGGTCTCTAAAAATCTACATCAGCCGATTGGGAAATGAAAGTTTTTCCGGTTATGAAGCTTTCTACATTAAACAACACTCTTATCTAAACTGATCCATTTCCCGTTCTCTGGTAATGATGTTTTCATTCGTTCATGCAGTCTACATGAAGCACTTGGAGTCCATGGAGAGCTTGTAGTAAGCATGATTGTTGTCATAGTTGATTAGCCCAGCTGTGCTCTGAAGCATTAGCATGTCAGTTCTGCTGTTGTTCAGTTTGCTTTCTGGATCTCTCACTCAAAGTGTTGAGTGCCATTTACCCTTTTTTCCTTACAATCTAGCTCTTTCTTTCGTTGAAAGCTGAAGGCTTGTGCAGTTGCCTAACTGAGTAGAATGTAAGAACTGCTTCCCTTTAAGTTCATGAGTGTGAATTTGAATTTCTATCTATCTAGCTATCTATCGTTCTATCTATCTATCGTTCTATGTGTTGTTCTATCATTCCATCTGTCGTGCTATTGTTCTATCATTCTACCTATCTATCTATCTATCAGTTGTTCTATCTATCGTTCTATATATCGTTGTATCTGTTGTTCTATCGCTGTTTATCGTTATATCCATCTATCTATCGTTCTATCGTTCTATATATCGTTCTATCTTGTTCTGTCATTCTATCTGTCGTTCTATCTATCATTCTGTCATTGTATATATCATACTGTTTATCATTGTCATTCAATCTGACATACTATCATTCTATCCATCTGTTAGCTATCATCTACTGTATTATCTGTCATCTACTATAAAAGCTATTATCTACTATATCTATTGTTCTGTGTATCAATCATTCTGTCGTTCTGTCTGTCATTCTGTCTGTCTATCATTCTGTCAAATAAGCAATCTTGACAAATTTTGCCTCACTAGTTAGAAAAGATGTTCATTTATTTTAAATCTATTTCCTTAAATTGCAATTATAATTGTAATCCTTCATCCTTTTTGCTACCTCAGTATAAATTAAATTTTGAATGACACACAATCCTGGTTAAAGACAAATTTTTTAGCCTCCTATATATAGTATTTTCTGCATGTCTATCACTTCTTTCTTCCTTCTTCCTTATTCCGAAGCATACTATTTCCAGTGAGAGAGCAGAGGTAGCGAATGATTGAAACGCCATCCACCCTTCAGACTCCTTTGTTTTTTTGCCCTTGAGAGCAAATTGAAAAAGAAGTAGACCAACACATACGGCAACAGAGAGAGAGAGAGAGAAAGAAGCCTCAGGAAGAGTGGGTGGACCGGTATTGAAGAGATGCCTGGGGGGACGAGATCTCTCTGCTTCTGTCATCTTACCCTTCAGAGAATCTCCAGACCTGCCGCCTGCCGTCCCTCTCAACATGCCTGTCTTTCACTTTCTCATTCCCTGTTTGTGCTCTGGATAACTGGCGTCCTCAAAAATTCACGTTTTGATGCCGATCCTGCATAGCGGTCAGGAAACGGCACAGTCAAATCCCTCTTTTGCTGTAGAAAGAGAGAAAAACAGAGGGAGGTTGACAGAGTTGAAGGGAGAGGTCAGCCTGTGGGCTTGCCTCTGGCCTGCTCTTCCCTGCTGGGTTTGCCATGGTGTTGGGTCCAAAGCTCCCAATTAAGTGAGGAGAGTGTGTGTGCTCATGGGTGTGCAGTTGGCACAGCAAGCCACTGGTCACGACTGTGCTCCAGTGAGAGAGCGAGAGGACAGGAAATGGGGCCTACATGCCCAGTAACCAGTCGCACACACTCATAATGACAAATACTGTATGTACTCACACACACACACACACACACACACACACCTGAAATACCACTCTGGTTCACACACACAACTGTCTGTGTGCTTTGAGTACAGTTGCTGTCCAAATGCACTGATGTGTTTCAGCTACTAGTCTTTAAATTGGCAGTCATGACAGTTTTACAGCCAGATACAAGGACAAAAACTTTCCTTCTGTGTGCGGCAGCCGGTTAAACCGGCAAAGGCTCCGGTAAAGCAGCTGTTCTCGACGCTACAGTAAGTGTGGTGTCAGTTAATCCTGTGAGGGGACAAAGTCTGCTTGCCTGGCTGGATGACTTTGGCAAAGCCCCCCCAAATCGGCTTGCGCTGTCGGGCGGCCAGTAAAGGTGCACAGAGGCTTTGGCTGTGAAATGCACAGATTAGTGGACCAAGCTCCAGACTGACCAACACAATCCTCACAGGAAGTCTCATCGCCTGCCAGACCACCCCGGACAACTAAACTGGGAAATTCATTTTCATGGTTCAAGTTGAATTTGAGTTTCAAGCATTAATCATGTTATTTGCGGTCGTAGAAAATGTGTGTGTGAGAGTATTGAGCAGAGTAGTGGTTGTAGTGGGGTCCATTTGATCAGCTGAGTCTGACCTGTCAATCATTAGTATTAAGACCTTAGTCAGGGTAGTGCTATGTTTAATTTTTTAAGGGATTGAATACGAGGGATAGAAGTACAGTGCGTTCAATGGATTATACTGTTCTTTAACAACATACCGATTGTTCAGCTGACTGAACCTCTTTCTGAAAAGACTTTCAGTAGACAAAATCTCCATAATACACACAAAAACGCCTAGTTTGCTTCCACAAGTGTACCACTGTACACAAATGCAACCAACACTGTACACATATATACAGTGTAGAGAGTGAGAAAGAGATACACTACCATTCAAAAGTTTGCGCTCATCACTTTTTTTTTTTTTTTTTTGTCCTTTTTCTTTTTATTAAAGCCATTAATTTGTTTGTCCCGCACTGGCACATTTCATTGATCAAAAGCAACTCTAAAAACATTTCTAATGTTATAAGAGATTACTATTTCATCAAAGAACCCTGAAAAAAATGCTTCACAGTTTCCAAAAAAATATTAAACAGCACAACCATTTTCAACACTGATAATAAGAATGTTTGTTGAGCACCAAATCATATTAGAATGATTTCATGGGACACTGAAGACAGGAATAATGGCTGTTGAAAATTCAGAAATAATATTTTAAACTCTGAATTAATAAAATCCCATAATCAATTAAATGCAACCTTGGTGAGCATAAGAGACTTCTTCGAAAAACATTCAAATAAAAAAATCTTACCAACCCCAAACATCTGAATGGTAGTGCACTGATATAGATTTTACTCTAAACACAATTTTTGTTTTATAGAGTGAGAAACAAGTCAATAATTTTCTGTGCTAATCAGAAGCACGCTGCTGTCGGTAGAGCTCAATTTCTTTTGAAGCTGGAGCATTGTTTATGTAGCTCAACTGGAGTTTGTGTTTTGTAGTCAGTTGGCAGCAGTTATCCAGCTTCAAATGTATGTTTTGTGCACGTCCCATCTGCATTTCCTCCTTCTGAAACCAAGGAGAAACAACAGAAGGAAGACAGAGAAGAAAAACCTTCATGCAGTTTCTATTTTTATCCTCACACATGCCCAGGTCGAAATTGATGTAGTTCTGGGAAGTTTCACATGGTAAATATTGGACTAGAGGGAGGAATGGCAGTGAAATAAAGGTATGAGGGTCTTGAATAAAGCAGAGGGCTGGCAGATGGGTTGTTGAGCAATGCAGAAAAGCATCTCATTTCATAATTCACTGCTGCTTCCCAGATCCACCTCCCCCACACTCAGCACTGAATTATGGAGAGGAATAGGTTCTGCTTACTTGCCTTTTTTATTTAGGGATCGAAAAGTTCAATGCACAAGTTTCAACCTTTTTTCCAGTCTCACTGATTCATCAAGCCCTGTGCTCCTCTACTGCACTCTGCGGTGTGCATGTATGCGTGTAATATTGTCATTGAAGAAGTGTTCAGGCTTAGACATGCTCTTTAATTGGTCAAAGTTCATTGGTTCGCTATATGCTTGCAAACTTAATTAGCAAGGGTTAAATTCAACATGACACAGTGTCTTTGCACAATTTTTTTGGACTGTGTTTCTCAGCTCTCCTCACATTAACAGTTGTTTTTCTCTTTCTTTCTTTCTCAGCAGCACACAGCAGCAGGCGTTCCTGTTGGAGAATGTGGCGTGTAATAACGCGAGCTGTCGGCAGGCAGGCCGCATGTTCCGTGTGCACTGGGAACAGTCAGACCTCAGTGCCATCCCCAAGGCTGTTGTGGCCACTTTTTTTGACATCTATGAGGACGTAAGTGCTGGCCTTTTCCCCTTGCTTTTGGCGTTTTAATTAAAGCTCTGCCTCTGCTTCAATCTCCATCTCTTTCTCTGTCCCCGATCACTCTTTCTTCATCTCGTTGATGTCTCGGTGACCCGCATTATACCGAGTTTGGTCATTATCTGATTTACTTTGACTGTAATGTTGTCCCTGTGGTGTGACACAGACACTCTCTTCTTTTGACATTGAGAGGAGAGAACTACACAATCTACATTTCCCCCAAACCCCAGTCTCTCATGCTTAACACCCTGTCGTCCAATATTATAGCAGTCTCTGTAGTTTTAAGACCTGTTTGAACCAAGTCTGATGTGAATAAGTGTTAGTGTTGCTAAAATAAAATATAAATATTACATGACAATTGTAAACTAGAAAATTAGAAATGTTGTTTTGGCAACTAAGTAATAAAAAATAAGTTAAAGTTGAAGCTGAAGTACTAAAATAGAGAACTAAAAAAATTAATTTACACTGAGTAGAATTATTTAAAAAATGAAAATGACAGACACAACAAAGTGACAAATTGAAACAAAAATTAAAATGAAAATCTTAAAATGTAAAAATAAAAGCTAATTCAAAATATGACAATACTATGGTAGTATAAAAATAATGCTAAAATAACACTGATAAGCACACAACATCTAGCATTTTCCTACAAATTTCAGAATGGCTGTAAATAGGCCTTCTCCTTTTTTATTTTCCATTCTGTTTGTTCACTGCACTGTTTCTGTTGATCAGTATCAAGGGTTTTGCTTATGGTTTGAGGCATTTTCTGCTTTTAGTATTTTAAGTGGAGTTTCTCTGAGGGCAGCTCTGTTTCTTCTCCCTTGAGCTGTGTGTGTCTCACTGGTGCTCAAGGTTTGTTATAGATTATTGATTTCTAAGTGTCCTTTGATCAGACACATTGATTTGGACTGTTCATTCTACACAAGGCACACACATGAATGTGTCTGGCTCTTGTCTAATGCCTGTTATCTGTATACAGTATGGGTTAATCTCACAGAAATTGGGTTACATTTCACCCCAAAATCTAAAGAAAAAATTGCATATAGAAAATGTTTATATTTTTAACCATTAAAATAGGACCATTCATTTTTTTATTTTTTTATTTTTTTTGCCTTGTGACATTGTACCAGTGACATTTTTCCACATACAATTCTTAAAACCATAAAGCATTCAGATATTTTCAGATATTACCTGTAGGTAATACAATTAATAATTGGAAAACCAGTATGCTACCATTATGTTACCAAATACTTAATTTAAATATACACTAGCATTCAAAAGTTTGGAGTGGATAAGTTTTTTTTTTTTGCTTTTGGTTAAAAACAACTGTTTTCTATTTTAATATATTTTAAAATTTAATTTATTCCTGTGATGGCAAAGCTGAATTTTCAGCATCATTACTCCAGTCTTTAGTGTCACATGATCCTTCATAAATCATTCTAATATTCTGATTTGATGCTCAAGAAAAATGTATTATTGTATTATTCATGTTGATAACAGTTGGGCTGCTTAATATTTTTGTGGAATCTGTGATACATTTTTTGTTCAAAAGAACAGCCTTTATTTGAAATAGAAAACTTTTTTTATTAAGATTATAAATATCCTTACTGATCAATTTAATGCATGCTTACTGAATAAAAGTATTAATTTCTGACCCCAAACCTTTTAAAACAGTTGTTTATTTTATTTTATTTTTTACTTTGCAGCAATTATAATTTGGTCATTCATTTATTTATTTATTTTTTCAGTGCATTGAAATTACTGATTCTATTACTTATTTTTATACTGTCTCTCACGCTTGTCTGCTGAAGAAATCTTGCATGAGTGTGAAATCTTGCATGAGTCACACGTTTGCATATATGAGGGTCTCAATTGGTTTAAGTCAAACGTCTCACTTCTGCAGACAGCCCTCAAGCATCTATGTGCATGTGCTTTATTTCACCATCATCTCTCCCTTTCTGTTCCACTATGATTCACTCTTTCCCTCCCTCGACCCTTCTCTCCATCTGTATCACAACCTTCTCCCCATCGTAATCACAATATAGCCAGTTACCTCGAATTCCCTCATGCTTACATAACTAATGGAGCTAAAGGCTCATTAAACAAACAGCACGCGCATGTCTCATTCTGTTAGCATTCAAGCTAGTCATCATTAGCACAGTATTAGGATACTATCTGTACAGGAGCCCCCGCGCAACCGTGTTCTTAAGAGCGAGACCGATAGATCGCAGAGAGGGGCTGATAAGAAGCGTAATAGCTTGCTGGAGTCCATTAAGGATATGAGTGCTCATCAGACGGGAGAGATTCAATGGGCTCGATACATTGTGATTTCTCATTTGCAGGGTATATTAGATATGATCGTGCTCAGCAAGGTGGAAGGAGAGGAAGAGCTTGTCATCCATGCTTTGAAGAACAACTTCGAGGCCGATGCGTATTTCGTGAAAGTGATCGGTGAGTATGAGGTTTGTCCGGTGTGGTGAGCTTCCGGGTGCTGACATTTGAAGAGCTGACATTTCCAGAGCCAAATACATCCACTAGAAAGCAGCCATGATGCCATTTAATCCTGCCTGCTGTGTTTTAATTAAAGGAAAAGGAGAAATCTCCTCTAGCTCAAGCGCACAGATTAGCTTCCTCAGTGTAACAGCATGTGAGGATCATTCTATCAGTGTCAGATTAAAACAGGGATGAGACTGACCCAGAGTCTCTAAATCTCCCCTCCTCTTGCTTATTAGCGCGCTCTCTTTGTCTCTTTCCTGTAGATGTGGTGTTTAATGAGACTGCTGTAAGCCAGAATATCTGGCTCTGAGGGGAGAGAGGCACTCTGGGTAGTTTACTGCAGTGACAAAGTGCTCCCAAGATGCTTGTGCCCCTTTCAAATCAAATAGCCACTTGTGTGTGTGTGTGTGTGTGTGGAATTGATGTTTATATACAATATAAATGTTATGTTTTATACAAACAGACTCTCCTCCATAATAAAGCTGCTTTTATGAGTCTGTAGTTTATATCATTTCCCTGTGAATAATGGCAGACTCATGACTTCTTGCTCCTGCACTCCTCTACAGTCAGTCTGTCTTCACTAATCCATTCCACACAGACGTGGTTTGCGTGGTCTGACCGTCTTTTTTTCTGTAAAATGACAGCACTGTTCGAAAGTATGGGGTCGGTAAGAATTTTTAAATGTTTTTGAAAGAAGACTCACCATGGCTGCATTTATTTGATCAAACATAAAAAAAAAAGAAATAATATTATTACATTTTTAAAGAACTGTTTTAATATTTTCAAATCTACTCTTCAGCAGCCATTACTCCAGTCTTTAGTGTCTCATGATCTTTCAGAAATCATTCTGTATGCTAATTTGCTGCTCAAGAAACATTTCTTATTATTATCAATGTTGAAAACAGTTGTGCTGCCTAATATTTCTTTCAGGATTCTTTGATGAATAGAAAAAAAATGCATTTATTCAAAATAGAGAAGACTTTTACATTGTTGCAATAGCTTTATGTCACTTTGGGTCAATTTAAAATAACAGTTTGCCCCAAAATGAACATTTTGTCATCATTTACTCATCCTCATGTCTTTCCAAACCTATATAAGTTTCTTTCTTATGTTGAACACAAAAGAAGATACTGTTGTTGGTCCCCATGGACTTCCATAGTAGGGAACAAAATACTATAGAAGTCAATGGGGACCATCAACTATTTGATTAACAGCATTCTACAGAATATCTTCTTTTATGTTTAACGTAAGAAAGAAAATCATTCAGGGTTGGAATGACATGAGGGTGAGTAAATGATGACAAATTTTTCATTTTGGGGTGAACTATTCCTTGTGTCCTTGCTGAATATACAGTATTACTTAAAATAGTGAAATACTGGCAGAAAAATATTTGCTCAAGTACCTGAGTACCAACTATTTTAATACTGTAGTTAAAGAGGAGTTAAAATGGCAATTTAGGAGGTAATTTGCCATCTGATTGAAACACAACTACACAACTTTCCCATCCCTGCTAAATATATATTAGCTCTTTATGTCCCAGCACCTCTGAGACAGGCCACAGATGCTTAAGTGCATAAAGCAACAATGTTCAAGCAATAGAAATGGTGCCATTTTAAAAAATCAGTAGGTTAGAGTTTGAACTTCACATGAATCAAAACAGAAACCGTCATTGCCCATATGTTCATGTGCGCTGCATTGCTCTGAAAGCGTTTTTCTTCAGTCGGCTGCCAATGACCCATCAAACAGAAAGATGTGCTAGTTACTGCCATTCTGCAGCCCAAAATATAGAAGTTCTTCTCTGTATTAATGAGGAACCGAACGGCAGACCCACCAGAGGCGTTGCAAAATCCTTTTTACTGGGCATGAGCCAATAATATTCTACTGACAAATCTTTACCTGATGGTGGAGATTGCTGTATGCCAACCTGAGAATCATTAGGGGTTTTCACACTGTGTTTAACCCCGGCTTATCGTCATTCTAAACCCCACTTTTAACCCCTGATAAAGGTACATTTCACACTTGTAATTTAGAAGTGGGGAAAGCACCCCTTTTTACCTGGGGTTATTCAAATTCTTTTGACAGTCACAGAAACACTGTGTGTTGTCTTTTCAGAGTTTGAAGATAAAAATATCAAATGCTGACTGAAAACAAATGAAATTGGAGACCATTTTATTTTTACCTTCATAATCTACCAAAAACTCCATTCAGGAAAACCTTGATAGTACAGGAATATATAACACGAGGATGAGCAATGCTAGAGCCATTATGTAAACAGGTCGAGTCTTGCATAAACAGCGCAAATTTGCGTTGAGCGCAATTTCATAGAAATGCCGATGGGAGGGGAAAATTCTGTGTGATTTACTGACAATGCGCACATTAAAGAACATAGACACAGCCAGATCTTTTCCATAATGACCAGCGCAATCTACCAAGACCAGTGCAAATTAGCGCCTGCTTTAAAACATGCTTTTTTGGGCGTTACATAATGGCGCAAATACCAATAATTTGACGAGCACAAACATTACTAAATTGCATTGCGTGATTCATTTTAATACTCTCCTCCCATAAATTGTGTCTGAAAGGGAAACTCCTACAAATGCATATTCAAAAAGGTCAGGCGCAAAAATAACTGTCCACGCCTTTTCAGCGCTAATATATCACTGCGCGTTTACTGTCAGTAAATCCTGACAGTACTATTTTCACACCAAAAGACGGTGTGTACTGGTGCAAACTGTTAGTAAATCTGGTAATAAATCACAGCATAAGTGGATACTTTAAAAGACAGAAAAAAAGAGCACTGGAGGATGTAGATATTTACCTACATTGTAGGAAATGTTCAAATGTCTATCACCAATGTTTGTCACCAATGAAACAGGTTTGTCAAAATGAAACAGTTATTTATTGAGCGTGCAGCTTGTGAATGACTGCAGGTAAAGACAGTTTGTATCCATATGTCCGTAACAGTATCAAAATATGGGAACAGTTTTTTGTTGACTAGAAGCTCACCTAATATCCACTCCACCCTCCACCAGCCGCTAAGGTGAGGCAGGTGACGTACACCGGTGCATTATATCAACTTGCCCCGTTTACTGTCCTCTAGAGGAATTGTGGGTATGTAAGCCGTGTCCTAATGCAATTACCTTTTCCCCTCTCAGTACCCAGCAGTTTACATATTGCCGGGGAAGCCCTCAGTTATTCCATCCTCAGAGGAATAAATAAACAATTTAGTTCCATTCAATGCTGCCAAGTCCTCAAGGCCATGTGTGTTTTGACATAAATCTGAAGCTGAACATGAAAAGAATTTATGCCTTACCACAGACGTGTAATATGTTGAAGCCTTAGTTTTGTTCTGGATTTACATCCCTGTATCTCCAGCCCTTTTATCTTTTGCCATGTTTAAAACACCCACTTGCCCCTTTTTTTCCTCAGTGTCATAAATGCTCAAACACACATATTTATACCTCCCCTCTGAGCTACAATTCAGTAGACAGAAAAAGAAGTCCGAGTGAGCAGTCAGCGGGTAGCAGGAGAGTACAGGAGGAGGGGAGAGGCCAGGTGCTGTAATTTCCTGTGATTGCGTGCTCTAAACACACACAGACGGCGGTTGGAGTGTGTGTTTGTGGTGTGTGTGTGTGTGTGTGTGTGTGTGTGGATGAGTAAGTGTGTGTTGGCTATAGGCAGAGAGGGAGAACTATGGCAGCTGATTGCATTCCTGTTCATTTATTAGAATGCAGATGAGCTGCAATGAGGAACATCTGCGTGCTTTGTTCAGTCCAGTGCGCGCTCCTTCCGTGCCTCTGCTATCTGTCACTCTAGAAACCAAGCCCCCGCCCCACACGTTACAACTGTACATGAGAACTCATAAAGGAAGGTCTTTTTCTTTCACTATAGCAGATTAAATTTTATGAATGATTCGCTGTGGTTTCAGTTCAGTCCTGTCAGTTACTCTAGTTATTTTTATTTGTTTGTTTTGCCTTATTAGACAGATATTGTAGAGAAAGATACTAAATTATCAGGGAGAGAAAGTGAAAGGTGTCACACACCAGACTCGGCAGGTGGATGGTATACAGCTAATTTTGAGGAACAAGTTCGTCTTTTTGTGGTCTGTCAAGGTTGTGCAAAATTGAGAACTGAAAAATGTAATATATCTACCTATCGTTCTATTGTTTTGTCTTTTTGTCATTCTATCTGTCATACTGTCTATCGTTCTATCAATCTTTCGTTCTATCAGTCTGTCGTTCTACCCATCTGTTAGATATCCATCTACTGTATCTGTTATATATCTCATTCTATTGTTCTATCTTTCATTCTATCATTCCATCGTTCTATCTATCTATCTATCTATCTATCTATATATATATCTATCTACCTATCATTCTGTTTTATCATTCTATCATTCTATTGTACCTGTCCATCTACTCTATCTATCTATCTGTCTATCTGTCTATTGTTCTATCATTCTATCTATCATAGCTATCCATCTACTGTATCTATCGTTATCTATCTATCTATCTATCTATCTATCTATCTATCTATCTATCTGTCTATTTATCATTCTGTTGTTTTATCATTCTATCATTCTATCATTCTTTTGTATCTATCTATGTATCTATCTATCTATCTATCTGTCTGTCTGTCTGTCTATCGTTCTGTCTATCTATCATTCTATAGTTCTAGATATCGTTCTATCTGTTGTATTGCTCTATAATTCTATTCTACCGTTGTAACATTCATCCATCTGTGTGTCTATATGTCTGTCTGTCTGGAAACTTTAGAACTTTTTGTTTCAAACTATTTGTTTTAATTCTACTTTTTCCAAAGTAAAATTACAATTGTTTCCTGTTTACTGTTCAATTTCAGTTAAAATTTATCTAAAAACTAGAATTTAAAAGGCATTTTCAGTTCAATTTTGAGTGGCGCACAACCTGGCAGTTTTAATCAATCCTCTCCACCTGTCTGCCATTGGTCATCAAACAGATAGCCAAGCCCCAAATTCATGCCATTAGTTAGTCAGTGTTTCTGTGTCTGGCTGCTCGAACAAACAGAGCCACACTATTTCTGCAAAAGTTTACTCACTTCTCTCTGCATATGAAGCTGGATTAGTAGTATTTTAGCATAGACACTGCAGCTTTAAGTGTGTGGAGAGTTTTTTCGTTTTTTTTCTATTTTTATTGAGGCGGAATGATTAGGTGATGAGGGACTGAGAGTGCTGCTTGTTACTGTAATCACTGCCTGACCTCAACCGAGACTGAGAGCCAATCATAAAGCCGTCTGCGTTGCTACTGGGTTAGAGTAAGGTAATGGATGTAATCTCCCGACTCCAGGCTATGATCTCACAACTTTGAAACCACCTGGTCACCAGTTTCATGGACTAGATTAAGAGTGACAGGTATTATTCCAGCTTTATGAAGTAGTGCACCACCACCTCTGATGGTGTAATGATGTGTGAGCGTCTGTGTGGGGCAGCTGTTATGAATGACATGAGACACAGTCACTTAGAGCGTCGGTGGCATCTGGTTTACCAGTGCGGAACAGAACATCAGGCCTCATGTCCAATTTCACAGCCATCACATCACAGCTATTCCATTGTTGCTGCGAACTCCCGGCAGATTCACTCTGCGGAATCTCCCAATGTCCTGGGAACAACAAACTGCAACACAATTTGGATCTGTTCCTTTTGTCACAACAAGGAAAAAACAGTTGAAGCTGTTCAAACAGAATCATATCAGAGTTGTTCAATCGGGGAAACTGTTTACGTAACCTTATAAAGTTATCAAGATGTCATCATGATGAATGAACCATCATAAGGTTTTTATTGAATTTTTTTTTCTTCGACTGTCCACTTTATAGTTCTGTATTTCCCCTCAGTTTATCCTAGATGTCTGATGACAGGCCTGTCGCTGTGTGATTATTTTAATTTCTTTGTATTAGAGAGGTTTCCAGGATCTCCAAATGGAGCCTGTGGGAGGAATAGAGACAAACGTCGAGTCTTATCTCTATATGAAGGCTCACACTAAGCTCTGACAGTAAACAAGCGCATTATTCATGCAGTGAGTTCACAAAATGGCATTTCATTGGGATTAAGCACGTTTAGATGTATTCAGTGCTAAACCTTCTATCTTTTAATGGTTTTATGCTGTACTCTTAGGTGGGTACTGCACAGCAGTACATGCACACACGCAAACACACAGGCACAGTGGGAGCGTGTCATGACCGTGCATATCATGCACGATAGAGACATTTCCACTATGTGTGCATGTTTCCTTATCCTTTAGTGTGCGTGTGCAGGCATGTCAGTTTGTATGTTCAAACTGGTGTTCAATATTAGCCACGCATTCACAAACCACTAGCCCGAGAGATTTAAAATATATCTGACGGCTTCAGGCCACCAGGATGTTTGCCACAAGGAGGACTATAATACCTGGAGAAGGTTATCTGTTAGCATTCCTGTTCATCTAGATCAGTGATACTCAAATCTGGCTCGCGAGATCCACTTTCCTGCAGAGTTTAGCTCTAACCCTAATCAAACACACCTGAGCATGCTAATCAGTGTCTTCAGGATCATTAGAAAATCACAGATAGGTGAGTTTGATCAGGGTTAGAGCTAAATTCTGCAGGAAAGTGGATCTCGCGAGCCAGATTTGAGTATCACTGATCTAGATGAAAGCTGCTTGGATGTTGCAGGTCCCAGAATGGTATACTACTGTTCCAAAGTTTGGAGTCAGTACATTTTTTTAAGAAATTAGTGCTTTTATTCAGCAAGGACAGATCAAATTGATTGTTGCAAAAAAATCGATTTCAAATACATGCCGTTGTTGAACTTTCTATTTATCAAAAAATCTTGAAAAAAAGTGCATTTTGGTTTCACAAAAACATTGAGCAACACAACTTCCCAAAGATGACTTTTTTTCATACCAAATCAGCATAGTAGAAAGATTTCTGAAGGATTATGTGATACTAAAGACTGAAGTAATGGCTGCTGGAAATTTGGCTTTGCTATCACAAGACTAAATAAAATTTTTAAATATATTAAAATACAAAACAGCTATTTTATTTGCAGTAATACTGCTTTTACTGTATTTTTAATCAAGTAAATGCAGCTTTGGTGAGTATAAAAGAATTCTTTCAAAAACATTAAAAAATTGACCGCAAAATTTTTGAATGGTAGTGTATATGATTTGAAATCGACAATCAACAGCTACTATAGTATAATGAAATGTTTTCAATTGATATATGTATATATGTTTATTCAATAAGAATCAAGGATTCAAAATAGTTGAAGAAAGAAAAATATTTTTTAAAAAAAAATTCCGTAATGTATTTGGCAATGGGAACAAAATTAATTTCAGTTGTTCCAGAGTCAAAATGTAAGCAGTAAATAACATACAGTATTTTGTTTTCCAATATTTTTTTCTTTTTGAATTACACCATTTTCTGTTGCCCAAATTCCTTCATTACCTATTAGCCTCACCAGAAGGATATGCTGTTCTTGAATGTTATCCGTCAAACTTTACAGAGGAGTGTCAGTCATATTGTCCTGTAGCAAGTTCACTCATTCATGGAGGACTAGGGAAGATGCACTTTATCTCTCTGTTCTTATCTTTCAAGCACAAAAATATATATAAAAAAATATAAAACAAAACTGTTAGACCAGGCATGAATGAAAAATTATTTCAGGCTTCATGTCACACCTCTCTTTCACCCCTCAGTACATTCGCTTTGAAAACCAAAGCCACATATTTGATTTCACAATCCTAATAACTCATGCAGAACATTTGTCTGTCAGACCAAATAAGGAAATCTATAAATTTTCAAAGGATGAGAAGTGATTGAAACATTTTCATGATTTGTTTTTCAATCACACACTTTTTTCTTTGTCCTTTCCATTTTCTCTTATATAATTTATGCTGGTGGTCTTCCACCCTGAACTTTCTAATTCGCCGTGTCTGTAAATAGTGCTGCCTGTCACTGCCAGTTTAAAAATCTAATGCTGCATTTAGATAAAGACAGATGCACAAGTACACAGATGGTTCTTTGTGTGCCACTAATGAGCAATTAATGATTTTTTACTTTGCCTTTCATATGTGCTGTTCTGTAACGCACAGTCAATTTTGGCCTCGAGAGAAGCAGAGAGTCTGGCTCTTATTTCCCACCATTAGTGGGAATTTAGTGCACATTTTGCCTGATTCATTTTCTCTAGGCATAATTCCTGGCTGAAGATGTGTGCGGGAGCAGAGCTGCTGTTAAATTGTGTGATATTAGAGGAGGTGAATGTACTGCTGCCCGTGTTTAGCAGTGTTGTGTAGTGGATTTGATACGGACACTGAAATCAACTTGTCTTATCTAAGGACCAGATGTGTGGGACAAAGTTATGATTGTCTTTCCCTGTCTCTGTCTCTTTCTCTCTGTAGTGCTCAGTGGCCTGTGCTCCAATGACTGTCCAGAAAAAGTCAAGGTGAGTTCCAATCCTTCTTCTCTATCATGCAAGTCACTCAACTGGAGTGGGAATGGCATGTGTTTGACATTACCAGGCACACATGCAATCTGTTCCCGCAGATTTCAGAAGAATTCAAACATCCGTCATTCACAGTGTTCTACACATTCCCTGTTTATTGTATGTTCATTTATTTTAGCCTAGGAAATTCTTCATTTATTTTTCCTTATTAAATTTGAGTTGAATATGCTGAATTTTAACAACCTGTAAGACTGTCAGCTGTTATTTTTTCCTCCAAATCATCATGTGGCACTGAAGACTGGAGTAATGACTGCTGAAAATTCAGCTTTGCCATCACCGGAATAAATTACATTTTAAAGTAAACTAAAACAGAAAAAAAGCTACATTAATTGTAAAAATATTTCACAATATTACTGTATTTTTCATCAAATCAATTTATTTTATGTAATATTACTAGTCTTTCGTTTAAAGAAAAGTAATATTATAAAATTATCTTGCATGGTATTTACTAAAGCAATTACTTTATGGAATTTAATCAGTTTAAAAAAAAAAAGAGAACCTCGTTAAAAAATAAACATGTAAAAAATTGTGCTTTGCCAACTTCTCTGCAATATAGCAAATTCTCAGCACTGTCAAAACAAAAGTCTCACTTCAGACACTAATCAGCCAAACTTCTGCCAATGCTGTTAATTAAAAAAACATATGTAACAGCATATCAGTCAACCACTACATGTAGGTATCTCTTATAAACATGAAACCTGATTTTGATTGTCTGTGAGTTCTGTCTTGTTATCTTGGCTCCTCTGACATTATTGACTAGCTGTTGAGGTCGGGGACAAGTGTGTCACAAAGCTGTCCTCATTCTGATGAGAAGACAGGCTTTTATGCTCTCACTCTTGTTTTTTCTCTCTCTCTTCTACACTCTCCCCATTTGTCTGTGAGCACTTCTGTACCTCGTTTCCTTTTCATATTCTCATATTCTTCTTTCTTTTCTTCTGTCAGTCCATCCTTCACCCTCTCTTGCCATCTATTGTGTTTTTCTACGTCCTCTTTGTCTTTTCTCCATTATCTGTAGATTTTATGCTAGTGATCTGCTATAGCTATGTCTGAAATGTCTGAATAATGCAAATAGTGAATGAAAATGAGTGTTGGAAAGTTTATCAGTTGTATGTTTTACATATATAAAAGTGTAAATATGTAAAGAATTAAATTACTCATAATTTGAACAACCAAATAACTAACACCCTATATAGTACGCAATTTAAAAAATACATTTCAGACACAGCTGGAGTTTATTAAACTGGAAGAGCTGTAACAGAGAGGTGTGTGTGTGTGTGTGTGTGTGTGTGTGTGTGTGTGTGTGTGTGTGTGTGTGTGTGTGTGTGTTTTAGAGCAGCACCGTGCCCTTGGCAGGGTCCCAAAGCATTTCATTACTCTGTTAATACATGAGCGAAACACATACACACTCAGAGACCTTTGTTCGTTAGCTGTCATCCTTCGTAATGAAGAGATAATTCAGCTTCTGCCCAGCCATTCATCCTCTACTTTAGACACGCACAAACACACACAGATCACGTCGTATGTGTTCTCGAACTTAGTGATATGCCGAGTGCAGACAGTTTGCCCTGAGGCCAGTGGATAGCAGAGGGCTCTATGATTAAATAAGAGCTCTTTAAGATGGGCTGCACTCCTGTCTCGCTCCAGCTGGACCTCTGACATACATGTTACACAGTCCCATGTTGAATTAATATTCAGATGCAGAAATAGGGATGATAGTTGTAGAAGCGTGCAGTTCAGATGAATTCATGTGTTCTAGATCATAGCCATTTGCATTTGTCCTGTTTTTCCAATGTTGCATGATAACACCGTTGCACATCCTGCCTGATCACAGCCAGTGTAAATCACATACGGTAGGTTTCCTTGAAGTCGGCACGAAATTAAAATTCACCTTATTTAAATACATGCTATAGATCTTACTGGGAATATTTCAAGCATGCATATGTTTCTCTCCATTTTTTTTTTTTTTTTTTAATGTGACCTTATGTTTAATCGAAATTTCATAACTGGACCTTCTGGTGAAAACAACATACTTTTCTTTGGTGATTGGAGAAGCTCACGTTCATCTGCATCCACTTTTAATTGAAACACCAACATCTCAAAATCCAATCAACAACCAATTTATAGAACCAAGTCTCCATGCTGCATTATTTATTTTCTATAATCCATTTTACTTGGATGTACGTCACAATATGGAAGAAAAGATCTGTTGCTATTTCTGTTTCATTGCAAGTTTAAAGTTGCAGTGTGGGAGTAGTGGGAAATAGGCAATTTGAAAACTGCTGCCAGGTTATAATGAACTATTTGCTTGAAACAAAGGATTGTGTTCTTGTTTGTGCCTAGTTCATTTGGAGCCTATGATTCATGAAAAAATACAGTGAAATATTTGCTGTTTCTATATGTTACTTGCAAAAAATGACCCACTGGAATGTGTAGAGTATTTTATTTTTTGTTTTAGTTTGGAGAACGTCTTAGTTAGTTCCTTAGGGGTTCTTTGTTCAAATATTTGGCCCACAGTTGTAGTCACTCACAGAGGTGTTTGTTATTCCCAATCCGGTTCTTGTGACGTATCTGTTTATCTCCTTTTAGCTGCTTCTCGCCTCTCTGCTGTCTTAGGCATCACTTTGTTTCCTCCGATGCTCTATCCTCCCACGTTTACATTGTTTCTCTGTGTTCTCTGGCTTGCTCAGTCTTAATTTTTGTCTCTTGCTGTCTGGTCTTTTCACCAGGGAGATCATGGGTTATCCACCTGTCCTTGTATTGTTGATATAGCCCAAGGCCCTCCAGCTGTTTATTATGCTTCAGTCAATCTGAAAGTCTAATGGAGGTTATTTTTTGCTTTGTAACTGGCTTCTGAAGTTGCAGACATTATGTTTGGCAGTCATGTCTGGGTCAGATGTTGTCTTCATGTGCGATTTAAGCTTTGCTTTTTCAGTTCTCCAGATCTTGATAATAGTAGGTAGGTGCTCTTCATGCTCTGCCACAAATAACCACAGTTTCTTTAAGAGGCAGATTAGGTGAGCTGGAATTTTTTAGGTTTAAATTTCATAATTATGAGAAAAAGTCGCAGTTGCAAGATATGTAGTCACACTGCCATTCAAGAGTTTGGGATCAATAAGTTAATCAATTAAGTAAATTAAATATTTTAAGGTCCAATTCTCTCTATTAACAAACCATTAACTACGACTTTTGCCTTAATAAACTCCTAATTTCCTACTTATTAATTAATAGTTAGTAAGGTAGTTGTTAAGTTTAGGTATTGGGTAGGATTAGGGACTTAGAACATGGTTATGCAGAATATGTGCTTTATAAGTACTAATAAACAGCCAATATGTTAATAATAGGCATGCTAAAAAAGCAACTAGTGAGAATTGGTCACTATACTAAAGGCTTACCCTAAAGCAGGGTTCCTCAAATCTTTCCCTGGAGGGCCAATCTGCTTCAGAGTTTAGCTCCAACCCTGATCAAACTCACCTACCTGTGATTTTCTAATGATCTTGAAGACTCTGATTAGCATGCTCAGGTGTGTTTGATTAGGGTTAGAGCTAAACTCTGCAGGAGTGGGCCAGATTTGAGGATGCCTGCCCTAAAGTGTTGCCATTAGTTTTCAGTATTCATGAAGGATCCATTAAATTGATAAAGTGACAGTAAAGACATATAAGGTTACAGTATAATGTTCTAATTCTAATAAATGATGTTCTTTTCAACTTTCTGTTTCTTCAAGGAATCCTTTTTTCTACAAAAATATTCAGCAGCAAAACTGTTTTAAACATTGGTAATAAGAATTTTTTCTTGAACAGCAAATTAGCATATTAGAATGATTTGGTAACACTTTAGAATAGGGAACACTTATTCACTATTAATTACGACTTTTCCCTCAATAAATTCCTAATTTGCTGCTTATTAATAGTTAGTAAGGTAGTTGTTAAGTTTAGGTATTACGTAGGATTAGGGATGTAGAATAAGGTCGTGTAGAATAAGGCATTAATATGTGCGTAATTACTACTAATAAATGGCTAATATTCTAGTAGTATGCATGCTAATAAGTAACTAATTAAGAGACGCTAAAATAAAGTGTTACCAATGATATCTGAAGGATCATGTGACACTGAAGACTGGAGTAATGATTGCTGAAAAATTATTTTTGCCACCACAGGAGTAAAGTAAACAGAAAACAGTTATTTTAAAACGTAATTACTTTTCACTACATTACTGTTTATAACAAAACAAAGCCTTGAATACTTTTTTTTTTTTTTTAAACCCCAAACTTTTGAACAATAGTGTATTTAGTCAGAATAAACAGGCTTCCATAGTTTGCAAACCAATTTCTTTGTGGGATAATAAACTCTGTGATGGATGTTGGCGATGGGGTAGGTTCTCAGGTCCAAGGAAGTGTGTGTGGGGCTTCAGATCTCACTGATGTCAGATTCTCTGGCCGTGTAGTTTGCCCTCATTGTTGTGTTTGTCTGAACGTTTTTCATCTGTATCTGACGCTGCCAGGTCATCCTCTCCCTCATTTATGTCAGTCTGGCACTGGATGACAGAGAGCTTCAGCTCCAGGATTGTCTCACTTCCTGTCAACATTGTCTATTGGCTGGATTCATCAGCAACGATGGAACATAATTTACAACTAGGGAATCATTTCACCCCTCCCCACCCATAATCATGCCACACAAATACATCTGTTTAAAAATTTATGCCCACTTGTTCTTGGCATGCTGTTCATTTGCAGTTCCCAGGGTTATTGTCTGCACAGAGAAAAGTATCCATAATTGAGAAGCTGGCATGTAGCAGGTCTGCCCATCTCCCCGGCGCTGAGCCAGTGCTGGCCCCGCATTACTCCTGGATGCTGATAAACATCTCTCATGTGTCTCAGTATTTGTAGGAGGCTGGAGCTGGGCCTGTGTAACCTGTGGTGATCTGTGTGGACTCGAGACTGAAAACACACACACACTTGCATACAAGCAGTCAGGGTCAACATAATCATCATCAGGCCAATATGAGAGGTCAGAGGAGCTCCGATGTACTGGATTGTAGCAGTCTGCCAAGAAACAAAGTCATATTTGCAATTCCCAGGCTACTGCAATGAGCCTTTCCAAGGACTATTTTATTGACATGATTGGATATGTGGTTGAATCGTTTCACTTTAGGGCTATGTGAATTTTCACAAGCGATATCCAGTGATTTCAGCATGAATCTATGTGATTGGGAATTTTATGTGAGGGTAAAGGATTCTCCCATACAGATTTCGCAGCTGGTTCAAGTTGGTCACACGAATATGTGACCCTGGACCACAAAACTACTCTTTAGTCGCTGGGGTATATTTGTAGCAATAGCCAAAAATACGCTGTATGGGTCAAAATTATTGATTTTTCTTTTTATGCCAAAAATCATTAGGACATTAAGTAAAGATCATGTTCCATGGAGATATTTTGTAAATTTCCTACTGTAAATTTTTCAGAACTTAATTTTTGACTAGTAATATGCATTGCTAAGAACTTAATTTGGACAATTTTAAAGGCGATTTTCTCAATACTTAGATTTTTTTTGCACCCTCGGATTCCAGATTTTCAAATAGTTGTATCTCGGCCAAATATTGTCCTATCCTAACAAACCATACATCAATAGAAAGCTTATTTATTCGGCTTTCAGATGATGTATAAATCTCAATTTTGAAAAATTGACACTTATGACTGGTTTTGTGGTCCAGGGTCACATATGTTACAGTGACCAACAGAAAGCTGCTTGGTTTTAGAGTGATATGTGCTTCATACATCACTTTTCTTCGCCTCTGCAAAATTTCACCAAAATTTTTCCAATTTGACCACACATTTAGAGATGGTTGTTTTTTTTGCTTTTTAAGGAGTAGTTTTATGATTTTAATGGCATTTGCCAAATATTTTTTTGAATTGTATTTGTTGTTAATCACGTCTATCTATCCCACAGCCTTTTGGTGTGAACCAGCCTGGCCCGTATGTCATGTACACATCAGTGGACTCCAACGGTTATCTGAAGAACGCGTCTGGTGAGTACATGGCTCAGAAAAGATGAACACTAGATGGGGAAAAACATCACACATATCTCTTTGCCCAGCATATCCTGTATCAGTGAAGTAAGATAAGTCAACCTCAACACTCTGCAGTCATCTGACTTGACTGGTGACTAGTATTTTTTTAGGGATCAGACTAAAGTAGACTTGGGGGTTTTGAATGAACCAGTAAAAAGCATTTTCTTAGCTAAACTTTATCCTGGTGTTAATTTTAAAATCGGTTCTGGCATGGTGCATTGTTGTGAGGTCTGAAGAACTGCCCTTTTATCACTCCAAAAATTAGATTTGTTAATGTTGATTGCATTTGTAAGTGAGAAATCTTTATTTTTAAGAAAAATACATGTTTATGTTAAGTCGAAATAAGTAATTGCATAAGTGTTTCTTGCCTGGGAGCCACATTGTGAATGTGTTGTGTTGTTGAAGAATGCAACCAGTATAAAGAATATCATATATAGTATGTCTTTGATTCATTTCTATTCATTGTCACATGTCACACTTCCAATGTTCCATATTTTCCCATTTTTATTTTACTAATGAGGTACATTCTATACAAAATATCTGACCAATCTCAAAATAAACTAGACTGACTGGAGCAAACTAGAGATTCTGCGACTAAGCATACATCAGTATGACACTCGAATTGTCTTATTTTTTGATTGCTTAGTATTTTATATGTGAGTGCCTCGTGTATTGTTTGGCCCTCAAGGATATCTGATTGACCAAGTTCAAGATCAGAGACGGAGCGACGAATGACCTCGTTCCACCTTTCTAAGAGCAGATAAGATTAAATTCCTTACGGCATTGACAGAACTCCATCACTTTGGTGTAAATGGCTGTTTTCCTGAAGTCTCTTTTGAAATACATCACTGACCTTGAGCTCTCAGTGGAAGCATTACATAAACAGAATGAATGTTTCTCTCATGTTGTGGTTCTGTGTGTGTGCTTCCACTGGCCCACGTGCATGTCTGCGTCTTCTGTGTGGTCCTGTTCTGTCTGTGTGACTGTGTGTCTGTGTGTGTGTATGTATGTATGTGTGTGTGTGTGTGTGTGTGTGTGTGTGTGTGCGCGTGTGTGTGTGTGTGTGTGCGCGTGTGTGTGTGCGTTTGTGTGGACTGTGCTAAAGATCCTCAGCAGAACAGAGAGCTGAATGTGACAGAGCCATTTCAAAGATAAATGACTAAATGGCTAAAAGGACAAAAATTATCCTCAGATAACTGGAAATAATGGATTTTAGGGAACTTGTGTGCTCCATGCTTGTAGAAGAAACCGATATCTTCTTTTAAAAAATGGAATTATGTCCTGCTTTTAAAAGCCGGACCAGAGTTTCTGAACTTGCCTTTGATTTCTGTCCAATGAAATTATACCCCTTCTTCCTCTTTTATTGAGTAATATTTCACTAGCCAGGAAACCACAAGAATTTCTGTTATCTTAAATATCTCCACTCTCTTTGTCCTCTTTATCTTTGTTCTTTTCCTCTCATAAGCAATAAAAGACACCTCTATACACAGACAGAGCATTTATAAATGTTTATTGTCATTGTTGTGCATTAAAAAAACTGTCTCAGAGTTAAATGGTATATGCTGACTTACTGGACTATAATGAAATGCCACAGTAATAATGTTCTTGATTTGTCGTCTTGTATACCTGCTGAAGCAGAATACAAACGAGCAGAAGTGTTTGGCTATATTTGCTTCTTAATTGTTTGAGTATGAATTTCAGTATGCATCTCTGGCATCACCTGCTGTGTGGCAGGTTTGTTTTGATGTTCAGGTCAGGAGTTAATGTGTTTCACAGAGCTGTTTATCTGTGTATTAGGAATTTGCTCTGTCTGTCTATCAATCTGTCTATCTATCTATGTATCGTTCTATCGTTCTATTGTTCTACACTGTAAAAAATGACCATGATTTTAACTGTAAAAAACTGTGAAAATGCTACAGTAAAAACCTGTTAAATGGTTAACGGTAAGTTCCCCTAATATAGACGGTGAAAAACTGTAATAGATATTTCAGACAGTTTTACGGTGAAATACCGTTTTTGGAAGTGAAAAAGAATGTAAAATTTACAGGGAAAAACCGTAAATTGACGTTCCCAGAATTCCCTGCATTGCATTTCAAATTGGATGTTTTTTCTTTGAAATGACTATGTTTCTTCTTAGTTTTTTCTTATCAGTTATGTTTATTAAGGTTGTGTGTTGCATCTAATGTTGTTAATGTTTATTGCATATTTCAGTTTAATGAGTCTCACCATGATGGTGTTTAGTGTTTGTGTGAATGACACTGTGCACCTTCTATACATGTTATTATTTAAAAGCTGCTTGTGATG
>JAFVLL020035055.1:0-47667 GCA_021397915.2 Tor tambroides | reverse complement strand
TATACATATATATATATATATATATATATATATATATATATATATATTCTTTTTTGTATATGGTTCATTTGTCTTTTTAATCTTTTGTTTTTTAAGTTATAGGGTCATTGCTGGGGACCAGTATTTACATATAATGTGCACACAGAATACATTTGACATCCAAACATAGTAAGGCCTATTCACACAAAGTCTATTTTTTCCCTCATGAAATCTGCTTGACAACTTTCTTTTTACATCATTTTGAATTCCTGTCTGCCAAGTCAAAAATATTGTGCTGTGATTGTGCTGAAATATCGATCTGTTCTCTCTTTTCAGAAAATCATTCATGTATTCATACTTGTGGCGAGATTGACTACAATTTGACATTGGACTCTCCGTGAGGTCTGGTTACAAAAAACTGTTTGCGAACATTGTCTTTTTGAGTCATTCAGTCGTTCCAGGTTCTTTCTTTTCCCCTCTCTCCGCACTCGATGTCATTCTAGCTTCGAGTGGCCATATTTTCGCTCTGCTGTTTTCTGTGACGGTAGCGTGATAAGATAGGAAATGCTGCTGGGGGCCTCTGGAAGACTCCACTTATCTCCCTTAGAGCAGACACGTGTCGCTACACACAAATCAGTGTCTGGATCAAGCCGCCATTTTGGCTCTGCGGCTCGGCAAGCGGCTGTTCCTCTCTAACCTCTCTAATCCCTCAGGCCCAGGCAGCATCGCCACCATTTGTTCCTTTTATCGCTCCACAAGCGGCCAATCGACAGGGCAAAGAATGGTTTCTATAGCGACGCTAGACCCAAGATCATTTAACAAACAGGTTTGCTTGGGGAGATGATCTCGACTGTGGGGTTTAGGCTGAGAGTGTGTTTGTGTGGACACCAGAGCCTGCTTTCAGTCTATGTTTGCTTCTAATGTACTGTGTTGTTTCCTTTCCATCTGCTTTATGAAGTATGTATTGTGGCCAGCAGGTCCATTTTTTAAAGTTAGAGAGTAGAGACAGATACACTTGTAAACCATTTCTCCTTTTTTTTTTCCCCACTCGCTCTCCAGAGTGCTTTCCGCCTGCCTGTTGATTGTCAGATTGAAGCTATTTTCTCTCTCTCTCTTTGTGCCTTGCATGCATTAGAGTACATCCTCTACCAAAATGGTCCTACAGTTGTAGTTAGAGAGAATATGTGCCCTTGCACTTGTGCGGACTGTGGTTGAGTGAGCATGTGAGTAGGTGTGTGTAGGAGGAAAGCTACAGCTCTATTAGCTTGTCTTGCACCTCAGCTTGTGCTCGGGTAGCTGAATCTCAATCCTCTTTGTTTTGTGGATGCTGTCGCTTATATGTGGGCTACAGATCACCCTGTATGTGTGTACTGTACATGTGGTTTCCCTACTACACCAGACCTACAGCTAAACGAGGTTTTCAAACTGGGGCTCAGGGACCCTCAGGGGGGTCTGTGGAAGATGTGACACAACTGAAGAGGGCTTTTCAAAATGTATTTACTGTATTTGTTAACTTTTTTTAATTAAATATGTTTAACAAAAATTTGAAACACTGCTTTGAAATGATACTGATTGTGAAATGTTTTGTGCAAAAAATGGAATGAAGGAAATTAATTAAAATGTTGCTCTTTAGATTTATACACTATTGTTCAAAAGTTTGAGGTATCTTTTTTCTTTTTTCTTTTTTTTTTCTTTTTAGGAAGAAATGAATACTTTTATTCAGCAAGAATGCATTATATCAGTCAAAAGTGACAGTAAAGACATTTATTATTTATATAATTTTTATTTCAAATAAATGCTGTTCTTTTGAACTTTCTATTCATCAAAGGATCCTGAAAATCATGCTACAGTTTCCACAAAAATATTAAACAACACAACTGTTTTCAGTATTGACAATGATAAGAATGATTTGAGCACCAAATCAGTATATTAATGATAATAATTTCTGAAAGATCATGTGATGCTGAAGACTGAACAGCTTCTGAAAATTCAGCTTTGCTATCACAATAGGTTTGCTATTCCTACATTACATTATTATTATTATTATTATTATTATTAATTTATTTGTATTTTTTGTACTGTTTTTGGTCAAATAAATGCAGCATTGATGACTAATAGACATGACTAACAGTGGGTAGAGAAATAGATCATTGTTTTTTGCTATATATATATATATATATATATATATATATATATATACACACATACAGTCAGGTCCATAAATATTGGGACATCGACACAATTCTAACATTTTTGGCTCTATACACCACCACAATGGATTTCAAATGAAACGAACAAGATGTGCTTTAACTGCAGACTGTCAGCTTTAATTTGAGGGTATTTACATCCAAATCAGGTGAACGGTGTAGGAATTACAACAGTTTGCATATGTGCCTCCCACTTGTTAAGGGACCAAAGTAATGGGACAATTGGCTTCCTCAGCTGTTCCATGGCCAGGTGTGTGTTATTCCCCTCATTATCCCAATTACAATGAGAGCAGATAAAAGGTCCAGAGTTCATTTCAAGTGTGCTATTTGCATTTGGAATCTGTTGCTGTCAACTGTCAAGATGAGATCCAAAGAGCTGTCACTATCAGTGAAGCAAGCCATCATTAGGCTGAAAAAACAAAACAAACCCATCAGAGAGATAGCAAAAACATTAGGCATGGCCAAAACAACTGTTTGGAACATTCTTAAAAAGAAGGAACGCACCAGTGAGCTCAGCAACACCAAAAGACCCGGAAGACCAATGGAAAACAACTGTGGTGGATGACCGAAGAATTCTTTCCTGGTGAAGAAAACACCCTCACAACAGTTGACAGATCAAGAACTCTTCCAGGAGGTAGGTGTATGTGTGTCAAAGTCAACAATCAAGAGAAGACTTACCAGAGTGAATACAGAGGGTTCAATACAAGATTTAAACCATTATGAGCCTCAAAAACAGGAAGCCAGATTAGAGTTTGCCAAACGACATCTAAAAAAGCCTTCATGTTCTGGAACAACATCCTATGGACAGATGAGACCAAGATCAACTTGGTACCAGAGTGATGGGAAGAGAAGAGTATGGAGAAGGAAAGGAACTGCTCATGATCTCAAGCATACCACCTCATCAGTGAAGCATGGTGGTGGTAGTGTCATGGCGTGCATGTATAGCTGCCAGTGGAACTGGTTCTCTTGTATTTACTGATGATGTGACTGCTGACAAAGCAAGGATGAATTCTGAAGTGTTTCAAGTAATATTATCTGCTCATATTCAGCTAAATACTTCAGAACTCATTGGACGTCGCTTCACAGTGCAGATGGTCAATGACCCAAAGCATACTGCAAAAGAAACCAAAGAGTTTTGAAGGGAGAAGTGGACTGTTATGCAATGGCCAAGTCAATCACCTGACCTGAATCCGATTGAGCATGCATTTCACTTGCTGAAAACAAAACTGAAGGAAAAATGCCCCAAGAACAAGCAGGAACTGAAGACGGTTGCAGTAGAGGCCTGGCAGAGCATCACCAGGGATGAAACCCAGCGTCTGGTGATGTCTATGCGTTCCAGACTTGAAGGTAATTGACTGCAAAGGATTTTGCAACCAAGTATTGGGTGCGAAAGTTTGATTTATGATTATTATTCTGTCCCATTACTTTTGGTCCCTTAACAAGTGGGAGGCACATATGCAAACTGTTGTAATTCTACACCGATCACCTGATTTGACAAAATACCCTCAAATTAAAGCTGACAGTCTGCAGTTAAAGCACATCTTGTTTGTTTCATTTGAAATCCATTGTGGTGGTGTATAGAGCCAAAAATGTTAGAATTGTGTCGATGTCCCAATATTTATGGACCTGACTGTATAAATTATATATATATATATATATATATATATATATATTAGTGCTGTCAAACGATTAATCGCAATTAATCGCATCCAAAATAAAAGTTTTTGTTTATATAATATATGTGTGTTTACTGTGTATATTTATTATGTATATATAAATACAAACACATGCATATATGTATTTTGAAAATATTTACATGTATATACATTTATATATTTATATTCTTATATTTATATTATATATTTAAGTATATTTAATATATAAACATATTTTTCTTAAATATATACATGAATGTGTTTGTATTTATATATACAAAATTAATATACACAGTACACACACATATATTATGTAAACAAAAACTTATTTTGAATATGACATCAGCTTGACAGCACTAATATATATATATATATAGTGTTGTCAATCGATTAAAAAAAATTATTAAATCACACATTTTTCTGAAATTAATCGTGATTAATCCCACCTAATATTAAAGTTTTTAAATATACTTTTATATTGCAATAAATTCACATTCAATCTTGAAATTAATGTACAAACAACAAAGACAGTATATTTTTAATATTTGTTTAATGGCATCTTTATTTTTATGACTGAAGGCCAGTATATTCCAATTAATACTGATTCCAATTAATACTGATTTCCCTATAAAAATGTTTCCCCTATTATTTAACCATTGACTAAAGCCATTCAACTTTACATTATAATTAAGAGCTATCAATTTTAACATTTATTAGACTTTAAAAATAACTTCTAATTTAAGTGAACTTAAAACAATCTTCACTTGAACCCATTATAATAAATTACATATTTAGCTACCTGTGCCCTTCTGCAGAAATATACAGAAAATGAATACTTACCAAACACTAAATTCTAAATTAAATATATGAACCCCTTAAAGCTACAAAAGTTATTGATTTCCTCTTTCCTCTTTTTTTCTTTTGTTCTTGGATTAATAGACATCACAGCAGCTGGTTATTAGTTTATTTGTCTGCTATAGCTTTAAAAGCTGCTGCTGCTGAACGTGACGCGGATCTGACGTCTTATTTTCTCACAAATCTCTTTACCTTTTCTGACCCACTTCAGGTCTTAAAGTCTCTACAAATGAGCGGACGAGTTGAATCGGGTGTTTTAGATGAGGGAGACAGTGCTGGGGTGCCTTAGGACAGTTTTTTAAAACCATTTCAGAGACATGTTCTTAAATGTGATGCATATATAACATATTGCATGCATGCACGCAGTTTTAAGGCAGTTTTAATTGCCTTTTTGGTAACTTCAAGCCTTAACTGACGGCATAACTAGGACATTGCATGTATGTAGTTTCTTTCGCTGTTTGATATGAAATGATACAGGCTACAGCGCGCGCCGGCACCTTTGTGCGTGTATTTGAAGAGCGCGAGCTACGAGCACAGTATCTTTTCCGCGCTCGTTTGACTCGCGCCTGGCGCGGAGGCGAAGTTAGAGCGCGTCTGAAACGTCTCCCGTTTGATGTGGTCATAAGACGTTCTGCATCTAAATAACGCAACTCTTTTCAAGAAAAAAGAGACAGAGGCAGCAGTTGCGAATGGGGTGGCCAACCCTAGCCCCACCCCTGCATTAATTGCGTTAAATATTTTTAACGCGTTAATCAGAAAAAATTAATCGCATGCGTTAACGCGCTAATTTTGACACCACTAATATATATATATCTATATATATATATAAAAATTAATTAATCCCACGCAGTGTAAATGGCTCTTCATGAACATATAGAAAAGGAGAGCATAATTTTTAGAGGTCTTTGGCATCAGAATGAAAATTCTTTCTTACACCACCATGAGGGCGACATGGTCTATAAAAGTTAAGGCATCCGTAAACCTATGTAGTTTTTGTCATTTATTAAGAAATGTCCTTCATTAAAGAAAACCAGTGAAAGACCTCATTATGGGCTTAAAAATGTGACTGATTGCAATACACAAACTTGTTCTGTTCTGTAAATGCTAATAGAAGACAGATAAAAATACCAACATTGTGTACTTCCCTATACCAGAGCAAGACTACAAAAGATCATTCTTGTTTTGCTTGTTTTTTTTTTTCTTTGTTTTTTTTTGGTATTACCTAAGGATCTGTTCCTGGTCAGTGAGGCTCGCTCTACATTTTCCATCAGTCCGTCTAATTGATCCTCAGATTGCATCCAGAATTCCAGTACTGCTATTATGTGCCAAAGGGAAGTTATTAGGAGACCCTTGTTCTCTGTCTCTCTCTCTTCTCTCTGATGCATAATGGGAAATCAGCTTATACACATCTAATTGTTCTTCTCTTTAATGGCATCATTAAGTCAGACACATGACACATGAGCAATGGACTGACCTTTCCCCGGTTGGGGACCGTGTGTGTACTTGCTTCAGCAGAACACACATAAAGTGCTCCATCAGTTAGTTCAGATTTAGTTCAAGTGTCCTTGGTCTAAAATCATTAAAAATTTGATTTTAGAAACCAAATTGCTGATTATATTGTATTTGTGTGCTTTTCACAGTTTGGGCTATTAAAAATCCAGACAGCGTGGTGAGGAAGAGGTGTTTGTGCTTAAAAGAAAGATTTTGTTTTGTTCAAGTCTGTGTTAAGGTCTGCATTTGTGTTATTGTGTATCAGATTTGCTCAGTGCTTTCACAGTTGGTGTCTTCTAAAAACTTCTCTCTTCAGAGAAAATCCAGTAAGATTTTTTAATGTTTTTGAAAGAAGTCTCTTATGCTCACCAAAGACTTCTTTATTATAGGCACCAATTCTCACTATTATCTAGTAGCTTATTAGCATGCCTATTATTAACATATTGGCTGTTTATTAGTGCTTACAAAGCACATTTTCTGCATGACCATATTCTTCATCCTTAATCCTACACAATACCTTAACTTAACCAACTTACTAACTATTAATAAGCAGCAAATTAGGAGTTTATTGAGACAAAGTCATAGTTAATGGTTTGTTAATGCCGAGAATTGGACCTTAAAATAAAGTGTGACCATATGTTTAATGTGTAATTTATTCCTGTCTGACACTTTAAGGTGCATAATAATTGTTTCATAAGTGACAAGTGAATACTCAAATGAATAGAGTATTGTCACATCAGCAGGTGTCAGTATAAAGACCACCATCATATTATTAGTCAGCAAAACCAAAAACTTACTTGGTGCACCATCAAAGGGATAGATCACCCTTGTTTTAAACCTGCCATTGACTTCTATTGTATTGACACAAAATTTTTTCAAAATATCTTCTTTTGTGTTACACAGAAACAAGAAATTCATAAGGGTTTGAATTGACATGAGGATGAGTAAATGATGACATAATTTCATATTTTGGTTTCCTACCTCTTTAAAGCAATCGTAGCCTGTAAAATATTATGTTAGTATGCAGGTTTCTGCAGCAGTTTGTTGAGGTTGATTTAAAACTCATGAAGATCTGAGCATATGCTGAGATCTCTTATTATAACAAGCCTTATTTATGGATGACACTAATGGCAGCTATTTCTTCTGTTTTCTCCTCTTTCATCTTCTCCTCCCCCTCCCTCACCTGTTCATGTCCTGTTTCATACCTTACGCTTCCCTCCCCCTCACACTCGGCTGTTCTTTCTTTCACCTCTCTCCTCCATCCTCAATCCCACTCTCTCCCTCCTACAATTCTCTTTCTCTCTGCAGCGGGGCAGCTCAGCCAGTCAGCTCATCTCGCACTCCAGCTGCCCTACACTGTGCTCGGTCTGGGGCGCAGCGCCAACTTCCTGGATCACCTGTTTGTGGGCATCCCCCGGCCCCCTGGAGGGAAGGTACAGACATACCTACTCACACATGCTCACAGACACTCGCCATATGGAGGGAGGAGGGAGGAATCATGGGTAGAAAGGCCCCGGGAGAGGAAGAGCAGGCAGATGGCCTGGTTTACTTCTACCTGCTCTTTTTTCTGTGTCTGAAAACGGAAACATTGTGTCTGTGTATATATATATATAGTACATCAAACCCAATGTTTCCTATATAGGAATATATAGGTAACACTTTAGTAAAGGGACTAATTCTCACTATTAACTAGTTGCTTATTAGCATGCCTATTATTAACATATAGACTGTTTATTAGTACTTATAAAGCACATATTCTACGTCCATAATCCTACCCAATACCTAAACTTAACAACTACCTTAAAATAAAGTGTGACCAATATATATCCTACATTGTTTTTGTAGAGGATTATAGAGATATATAGCCAAGACGGTGCTTACATCTCTCTATCATTTCCAGTGTTGGGCAGTAACTTGTTACTAGTAACTAGTTGCAGTAATAATATTACTTTTTTGCAGTAGCTAATAGTGTAACTAATTACTAATAAGATTTTAGTAATAATATTACAGTTACTATCCATAAAACAGCTAGTTATTTAGTATTTTAGGTTTTGATGTCCTTAAGAATATATATTTGCGGTAGAAGTACCAAAAACCATCTCAATATATTTTTACAGCTCCTCTCTCAGGAGCTCGGATAAGAACAGGTTGATTTTGGCCTGTCTAATTAATATTCATGAGCCACTCTTCTGATTGGCCTGTTGTTTTCTGAGTGACGCATGGCCAGGCCAACCACAGGTAACTAGGGTCCTTTTAAGGGCCGACGTCACAATTACGTCAAGAGGCAAAACGAAGGGAAAACTGCAGGTGGCCCATTCAAACCAGAGCAGATTCGGCTACATAAGGAGCTTAAAATATTATTTTGTTGTGATGTTGGGTGCCAGAATCGACGGAGTACAGCCTCAAATTAGAAATTTTATCGCATACCTGCTGCCACTACCAAACAAAAAACCGACGACAGCTGTGACTAAACGCGATAAAACGAGTGGACTGGACAGAAACGGTCGTCAAAAATGCTTGCGTTTGCAGCGCACACTTCTTATCAGAAAAGGTTCAATAAAGTATTGTCTTTTGTTGTTATAGGCGCGTCTAAAGATTTCTTGCATCTCACCACTATGTCGTGTATGAAATAATGTCTGTGTGCATGTGTGTAAAACAACAAACTGACGATTTATATATAATCATTTGTAATTATTGTGGCTGGAATAATAATGTAGCTGTAAAAATAGTTGCCTGCTGAAATTGAAATGTATATACATCTTCATCATGATTAGATAGACACAGATAGGTCTTTACTATACACTTTAGATGTGATCCACCTCAAAGTAAAAATCCTGTCAGATCGGCCATCCTTTGAGAGAGCGTTTAACTTTACAGGTCGGCCGATCTGGTTTCGTCCGTTAAAGTTAACCTTGTCGAAATGTTTCCGTGGTGTTGTTGCTCAGCAATGGCATGGACACGATGTTGTCTGGGGGTTTGGCAAAAGGAGGGTAGGACGGTGGGCAATGCTCAGGGTGGTGACTGGAGGTGGTGACTGAGTAGTTCGGACGTCACATTTTTACGGAAGTTACAACGGCTCATGAAAAGGCACAGCTACTTTATGCAGGCTGTGTGCATTTTACTGTGGATTGACTGTTTTGAAACTTATATGGTAGTTACATAGCCCCTAGACCTCAGTTATCATGAAAAAAGCCAGGAAATTTCAGTTTTGACAATATGGGAACTTTACAGTCCAACAATCCAATAATTCCTAGATTTATTTTCATAATTTTCACAACTTGCACAGGCACATGAAGTCACCAGTGCAGCAGTCATATGGAATATGAAAAAGCTTACTTTCAACGGATGCAAATTTTGCCATTACATTGATTTTGTCAGGAGAAAATAAGTTGTAGAAGTTGCATTACATGGCTTGCCCACCCACATCCCTCTGATCCCGATATAAATTGTATAAAATCTTTTTAGAGAATGAAACATTTTCTTATGAATGTATATGATTTCTTTTGATAAAATACATCATGGAATATAATCGTATATGGGTATAACAGAGAAGTTATAGCTACAATTAGCTTCAAGCTGCACATGACAGTTAATGAGATTATTACATCACTTTTACTTAAAAATTACTATTATTCACCACTGAGTGTTTGTAATAACTTCTGACTGAGATCCAATGTGGATTTTGGTCAAATGATGAGGCAGAAATATATTGTTAGTAACATTTTAGAAGAATTTTGTGGGGAAGATATGCAACTTATGTGGGGCGTGAAAGAAAAGTAATGTAACTAGTAGTGTAACTAATTACTGTTGCCAGAAAGTAATAAAATTACTTTTGAAAGTAGTAATTAGTAATGAGTAATATATTACCTTTTTTGAGTAACTAGCCCAACACTGATCATTTCCAGGTTTTCAAATTATCATGGTGTTTCTTTTTTTTCAATCATCCCTGTCTGGCTTTAGCTGAAAAAGTGTGATTTGAAATCTCTCCCTCCCTCCACTTCCTCTAGAATTCCCCCAGTGCTGCTCATTTAAATTTAAGACGTCGGCTTCCTCTGCTGTCAGTGAGCTAAACAGAGGTCTTTATCAAACAGTGATTAGAATTGCAGATTTGATTTACCAACACACACTCACACATGAATACATGCACATGCATACACACATTCACATTAACACAAAACTTGCACATGAGCGAGCCTCGCGTACAGCAATTTGCCTTGTTGTGTTTTTAATAGGGCTGGCGATTTAACACATTCATTTAGTACAATTAATTATTTATAAAAATAACATAAAAATGGCACGTTTAATTATGCCTTCTGACCCATATGCTACTACAGCCAAAACAACTCACCAAACCACACTTACTGAGAACTGTTCACACTGCATGAGAAAGAAATTGAACACTGGAGTCTTGAGGGTTGCTTTTTAAAAGTTGAACTGTTTTTAACCTGACAAGGTGTCTTTAAAATTCAGCGCTTATGATGCAAGACACTGGAAAAACAAGACACAACACAACGGCTGAAAGATGTTCGTCTAGCACTTGGAAATAGTACGATATATTGATTTCTAAAGGTGCTTTTTGTTCGTTTTTACTCTTCTGCCACTAATTATCTTGAATCTCAGCAAATATTGATATATATGATTAATTGCATGTTCCTTTCATTTTTTTTAATTGATCTAGAGTAGTTTTTTGTATCCTACAAATGCTGGAGGGAATGAGAGACTTTGCCAGAGAATTTCCTCACAAAGCCTCTGCATATGTGGTTGTTTTTCTGACACAGATGAATGTTTCTATACGGCATGCCTACAGTTCCTGCTGACAGCTCCGGTTTGGGCTCTGAACTCTCAAAGCTCATGTGGAGCAGGGAAAGCGGCTCAGCCTTCTCTATCGTTTTCACATCTCTAATCTCTCAACAACCTAAGTTATCACCAGTGATGGGAATAATGGCGTTATGAATAAACGGCGTTACTAACGGCGTTATTTTTTTCAGTAATGAGTAACCAAACGAATTGCTGTTTCCCCCGTTACAACGCCGTTACTGTTACTGACAATAAAATGCGGCGTTACTATTATTTATTATAATATTTTATAGTACGGGGCAGTTGAATGCTTGAATCTGATTGGCTGACGAACATTCTAAGGTGTGCAATTATTTTCAGGGAAACACATTTTCACACCCCTCGGGTGTGCATTATTTTTCTAATAATTCAACGGCCCGTCGTCAATTATTCCTTACGTTATAATTTTATTTCTCAGTTCATCTGAATGGATGCGCAGTGTACCTGTAGTTGACGTATGCTACCGTAAACTCTAGTGTGAAGGCGCACGACTCGCCGTCGCTTTCTCACACACGCAAAGAAAGATACAGAGCCAGAGACTTACATAACGTGCTGAATTGACGCGCTACATGTAAACGATATTCTTTGTTGTATTTTCCTGTCAGAATAACGAAGCTCCTTTGGAATTCTTCAGCTTTTAAGAACTGCCGGTTTCTTTGGTAGTGGGCGGAACTAATGCACAAACGACAATCTCACTGGCTGGCACTCACCTATTATCGTCCCTGTTTTGATTTCAGCAAATAAGTTTGAGCAAACGCAGACAATGTGATCAATATTCATGAACCCAGCAGCTCATTAATCCTTAGTGTGTTTTATATTGATATTAGTAGTAGAATTCCTAGTAGTTTTGTTATCTTACCAGTATTATTGTTATGCCCCCCCCCCCCCCCCCCCTTTTTTTATAGAAACACTAAATAACAAACAATATCTTAAGCACTTAGCACCACCACCAGTCCTAAGTTCAGTCAACATGACAAATATGCATTCCTACATGGTTATTCTAATTACTAAAGTTCAATCATCATATAATGCTAAATTATCATAATATCATTATAATGCTTGACTGACTGATGCTAAGTGTCAGATATTAAAAAAGCTGTGTCATTTTACAAACATAAGCTTTATATATGTATACACTGTATATAATATAAAATAGTCTATCAGATAATTAATATTAGTCTGGTGAGTAAAAATTTAATAGCCAATGGCAGTAGTTCTGTTGCCAAGGTGTCCATAGAGGGTTGATAATACAATAATATATTGAATTTGATAGGTGTCTCTCACATTGTCCCACAGAAACATTAAAATAGTGTAGATTAGTGTACAATGTTTTACAATAATAATTTATTCTATTTAGTGTCCATTTCATTCATTTAACATAGTTAATATTGGGGGCATCCAAGTTATTTGACACATTTGAACATTTTTATATGTGTGTATATATATATATATATATATATATATATATATATATATATAAGTAACACAATAGTTACTTTCCCCTGGTAATTAGTTACTTTTATAATAATGTAACTCAGTTACTATTTGTGAGAAGTAACTAGTAACTATAACTAATTACTTTTTTAAAGTAACATGCCCAACACTGGTTATCACATCATGGAAAAACACATGGCTCAATATTGCAGAATCAGAGCATCATTTTATTACATCTTCAAAAATTTAGGTGACACTTGGGTAACAGTGTCCTGGTTACACGTTACATACTAATAACAGTAAATTTTGTGTAACTAACCCTAAACCAAACCTTAATCCTAACCCTATAGTAAGCACATGTTGTTAATTAATATTACTCAGTACTTATTTGTGTAATTACACTGTGACAAGGAAACCCTAAAAAAAGTAAACCAAAATTAGCTTTAAGTAATTAGTTTTTTACATCAATCTTGCATTGAGCAGTCAGCGCAAGCAATGAAATGTTTGTTTTTCTCACATATTAGACAGTTGCACTCTTAAATTACGTTATATTATTTCATATCTTTAAATTTGCAATATCCTCCTCCTCCTATTTTTTAAAAAAAGCCCCATTGTGTTCTCACTGTTGCATAATCGTAAGGCCAGGGCCTGTCGGTTACTGTAACTCTTAAATGTGTGGGCTTGAGCTGCCCTCCCTCTTTAATCCTCAGAGCAGCAGTAGAGGCTCTTTGACTGTAACAAATCTTTGTCTTTCAGTCGGTGCCCACGGTTGACCTCCGCAGTAAGCAGAGGCTCGATTCCCCACGGAGAGACCGAATACTACCCCATCCCTTTCATACATACTCACTAAAGACACATGCTAAATATATCTAGCTCAGACCCCACACTGTTCCTCAACCGTGCGTGTTCACGCGCATACCGTAATGTTGAGTTATGATAAATGTGTTGTCGGAAATTAAAATCTGTACCCCCGGAGGATTCCCTCAAAAAGACGGATTTAACGTTTGCTACTAATTGCTGTCGAGAAACAAGTTGAAGAGGGAAAATTACCTTTGTAATTGATAGAGGTACTGTCTTCATAATACATTAAAGCTTCCAGAGATTTCCCTTCCTCTAATGAACTTTTTTACAAATAGCTGGGGGAATAGACGACTGTTGATGCTGCTTCATGTTTGGAGGCTTATTAACTGCATGAGGCACTGAGAATTATGCTGTTTTCTCCTACTGAAAGACTTACGATTTCAACACGAACGGAAAAGGCTGTTTTCATTGACTCTCCCATGTTAGTTTTTTTTAGGTCTGTCAGTGCTTAATTTGTATTAGTATCGCTCTAAGAGCAGAGTAAATATTTGACAAATTAGCAGTGCGATTGGTCTGCGTGGAGTATTTGAAGTGAACATCATACATGGAATAGCATGGGGTTAGCGGCTGAAGGATTTGATTGGGTTGTAGCCAGTTTGAGGTAACAGAGTTGAACTTCACAGATATTTTTAAAACTTGTTTTGTGTAGCTTTGATCACCTGCCTGCAAATGGCTTCCCACCTGCTCATCTGCACTTTAAAGTGATGCTGAATTCTCTGATTGGACTCATTGCTCTTGCTCGCTTCAGTAATAGCACTGAAGCTTCACTTCACACACAGAATATCAGCACCTGAAGCGTGGCTCTCCCTCTAGCTTGTAAAAGTTTAGTTAAACAGTCTAAATGTGGGCTAAATTAGGTGACAAGGGATGTTGGAACAGTGTATCAGCCATTATATATTTAATGATGACTAAAGATAGACGTGTTAAACATGCCCTCTTCTCCGTTAAGACCCCTCACTTCAATAATGTTCAATTGTACAATATTATAGTCTCCTGCAAATCCCCCCATCTTCCACAGAGGCACATCAGCTCTAGTGCATGTTTGCCAAAGGACAGCTGCAGAAATTGAATGTGCTGTAATTTCCATAACGGCAATGGTACTAATATTCTTTGCTCTCATTCTCTCTCTTCCATCTATCATATTCTTTCTCCTGCAGGACGTGAGGAAGCAGGAATGGACCGCTATCATTCCTAACTCCCAGCTCATCGTTATACCATACCCACAGAATGACCCTCGCAGGTACACACACACACACACACACACACACACGTTGGGTTTTTGTGTTCTATGAGAACTTTCCATAGACATAATGATTTTTATACTATACAGAGTTAACATTCTATCCTATAACCATAGAAACATAAAACACATAAAACAATCTGTTTATATTTTCAAACATAAAAAAGCATAATTTATGGCTCGTTTCCACTGAGCGGTACAGTTCGGTACAGTACGGTACTCAATTATGTCCGTTTCCACTGTCAGAAGTTGTGAATGGTACCAAAATAGCGAACCATACCGTACCACTTTTTTGGTACCCTTTCATTGGGGTACCTAGCACAGCAAAGGGTACCAAAAGGGTGGAGCTAAACTCACTGGAGAAGTTGATTGGTTTCTAATCAATCAGAATCGTCACTTTTGCGTGATACAAGGGGATAAAGCTTCTCCTTCACTCGTTCCGCTCTGCTGTGTTCTGCTTATTACATCAGAGTGCGCAAACACACAAAAAAATATAACAGTGTATTTTATACTTTTATATTTTCACACAGATAATAACCATTTCTCAATATGTGTTCTTGTCTGTTCTTGTGGACTTGTGAAACGTCATTGCCCAAAAACCCACGTAATTTTCAAAATATTACTGTTATTGTGTCATGAAATGTAGTTTTAAGAGTTTTTCAGGCGAGAATGTAGTTGTTTAAAACTCAAATCTGCGGTTTATTTATAAAGACAGAATAAATATTTAGAAAATTAATATGCCGATTTCAAAGCTCCAGGTGCGGTAGCAATAGCCAAAAATACATTGAATGGGTCAAAATTATAGATTTTTCTTTTTATTGCCAAAAATCATTAGGATATTAAGTAAAGATCATGTTCCACCAATATATTTAGTAAATTTCTAACCGTAAATATATAAAAAACATTTTTGATTAGTAATATTCATTGCCAAGAACTTCATTTGGGCAACTTTAAAGGTGATTTTCTCAATATTTTGATTTTTTTGCACCCTCAGATTCCAGATTTTCAATAGTTGTATCTCAGCCAAATATTGTCTGATCCTAACAAACCATACATCAATGGAAAGATTATTTATACAGCTTTCAGATGATGTATAAATATCAGTTTTGAAAAATTGACACTTAAGACTGGTTTTGTGGTCCAGGGTCACATATAAGCCTCTTATACTTTGTACTTATACTTTTATAATGGCTATTATTGTTCATTAAAACTGACATAAAAGAGGCAGAGTTGTGCTTATTGTCACGCTTTATTGTCAATCGCTACTTTCCGGCATACACCGAGCCTATCAAGTAAAGGGTACTGTTGGCAGTGGAAACGCAAGCCCGATCAGGGTTACCCGTACCGAATCGTACTGTACTGAACTGTACTGTACCGTACCACTCAGTGGAAACGAGGCATTAGTATGATGATTTATAAGCTTCAACACTATTTTTTATGGAAAAATTACTAGCAATACTGTAAGCAAGGTTAAAAGTTTTTTTTTTTTTTTTTACTTTTTTTTATTATTGATGAAAATAATTAAAATATAGGAATTCATAAATAAATAATCATGTTTGTGTCAATATACTCATTACTATTATTTAGAAAATGTAAGGAACTTTTATTATTGAAAAATAAAAAATAAATACATTTTACAGCCAAATACAGAAAACATTTTACAGTAAAAATATGTTCAGTCATTATTATTATTTTTCCCCACAGAGTATCTACAGTATGTACACTTTACAAATAGTTCCTACGTTTACTAATATCCGGTATTTCCCGAGATGCAGCAAACCCACAGCCAATTAGAGAGAATAAACTTAAAAGCATAATAAACTTGTTCAAGTAATTAAAAACAGTTTCACACTGTCACTGCATCCATCACTAGCCTTAATCAAGACCGTGAGAAGGTATTTCCTCAGGCATTAATATTTAATGTGTTTACCAGCACAGCCGAAATGTATCTTAATGAAGCTGTCCGCCAATCTTTATCATGAATATTTGAGCAGATCACTTGATTTCCCGCTATTCCCCACAGACCCCGCTCAGGCTCCTTCAGCTGCCGTTTTGCTTTCAAACAATTCGCAATGATAAACAGAGCATCTTTCGTTCTATTCTCTCCAGTAAATGGAGAGCATTCCACCTCTTGCGCTAACGCTGGCTCTCCATCTGTTATTTAAAGCGGCTCATCTTGATGTTTCAGCTTGTCAGAGAATGCGTCAGGACTGATTATATTTAGCTTTCTCGAGTTCTTTGAATCATCGTATTAAAGCTCGTGCATGAAGGTGCACAGAGCTAATAAGAGTTTTCTTCAGTGCTGTAAACTCCACGTGTCACTGTTTTGATGATCTACACAGGTTTCGCTCGGTGTAATGTCTTTATGTGCTCTCTCACATGTCGTTTCAGAGTTTTGAATGATGTTTAAAGTTTTCACTGAACTTAAAGATGGTGCTCTGAAAAGTTTTCTTTTGTCTTTCTGTCTGTGTTTTTTCTAGCTGGAGTGCAAAGCTCTACCTAACCCCCAGTAATATAGTCTTATTGACAGCGATAGCACTGATTGGCGTGTGCGTCTTTATTCTCGTCATCATCGGGATACTGCACTGGCAGGAAAAGGTGAGAATGAACATCTCAGCCTTTTATTTTCAGCCTCTCTCACTCATCTGATCTGAGCCCGATTGTACATCACTCACTTCTACATTCCCTGTTTCTTCTGTGGGTGTGCTTGAAACACTCTAGCATCTGTCTTTTCTTCTTGTGACCTCACACAGACTCATCCCTTGGTCTTTGTTCTGCACATGTGTGTGAAGATCTGAGCAGATGGGTGTGTCTGTGTGTGGCCCTGCCCTCCGGCTCTCTCCGAGGGTGCTCCACACACACTGCTATGCCGCTAATTGCTTTGTTCTGTCCTTTCAGCATATTAAATCTGTTCCTCATTATCCCACACAACATGTCCTCCAGGGTGTTACGTGTGAGTTTGTGCACGTGAACGCGGGAGTTTTTGTCTTTGTGTGTGGGAAGGTGATTGTTTGTTTTCTAGTATGCTATCTGTACCTCTGAATGTGTGAATTTGTTCCTTTTAAACACTCAAGATTGGTCAAAACAGTCAGATAATCAACTAGTTGTCTAACAACTGATTTGTGAGGTTGATGAGTTGATGTAAAATTTAATTAGCTTGGTGCACTGGGCTTTTAGCTGTTAGACAGTTTGCATGGTGTAACTCTTTCAGAAAAGTTACAGCTGTACACATTCAGACAGATATTTTTGACTACTGCGTCACATCCCATGCTGTTTTTTTAGACGGCATGTCAAGTTTAAAATAGTCCCAACTTTTAAAGACCACTGCTTTCTGTTCTAATCCGTTTTTAAGTGTTTTTGAGTGCAGGAACATCTTATGTAACATTCCCCAAGAAGCATGTCCAATTGGGGTAAACGTGAAACCATCTTTCCTTAAGACCAATTAGCTGACTAGTCATTCAGTTTAAAGTTGCTTTATAAATAGCTGTAGAATTTCCCTGCTGATCAGCCTAGCCAAGCTGATGTTCAGTTGGAGTTTCTGGTCCCACTTTAAATTAGGTGGTCTTAACTACTTTGTACTTCTATGAAAAATAAGTAAAATGTACTTATTGTGTTCATATTGTAATGTAAAATACTTTTGCTGCTATTGAGGTGGGATACAGGTAATGTTAGGGACAGGTTTGGTGGTATGTGTAGGTTTAAGTGTGGGTCAACAGTGTAATTATATATGTGACCCTGGACCACAAAACCAGTCTTAAGTAGCACGGGTATATTTGTAGCAATAGCCAAAAATACATTGTATGCGTCAAAATTATTGATTTTTCTTTTATGCCAAAAATAGGATATTAAGTAAAGATCATGTTCCATGAAGATATTTTGTAAATTTCCTACCCTAAATATATCAAAACCTAATTTTTGATTAGTAATATGCTTTGCTAAGAACTTCATTTTAACTTTAACGGCGATTTTCTCAGTATTTTGATTTTTTTGCACTCTCAGATTCCAGATTTTCAAATAGTTGTATCTCGGCCAAATATTGTCCGATCCTAACAAACCATACATCAATGAAAAGCCTGTATAAAACTCAATTTCAAAAAAATAGACCCTTATGACTGATTTTGTGGTCCAGGGTCACAAATGTAATTACAGATGTAATTACATGCAGGTATTTTTTTTAAATATAAGTACAATGTAAAACTTGTATGTACACAGTAAGTGCTTTATATCAAATGATTAATTTAAATGTAAGTACATAGTAGTTAAGGCCACCTAATATAAAGTGGGACCGAATTTCCCAGACTGACCAGCAGAAAAATGCCAAAGCCCCCTCCAAAACAGTGGTTCCCAGCCTTATTGACTCCATGTGGAGTCTGTATGTTTTTATTGCAGAGTAACTTCTTATATATATATATATCCAAGTATTACGAACATTTTGATTCTTCATTTTATTACCCCTTTAAAGCTTGTCTTGTTTTATTTTGAGCAATCTTAAGTAATCCTGAGGCCCCCTAGTGGGCCCTGGCTGAGAACCAGTTCTCTAAAACCAACCAAAAGAGCAAACTAAGAGACCAGATTAGGTTGGTTTTTAACTTTTCTCTGTTCTTAATGTGATCTTATCTTGCAAAGTTGTCACAAAACAATAAGGAATTATGTTAATATTGCCCAAAACCCTTGTCTAGGTAGTTTCCAAACTTTTGGAGGGTCCTGTAGATCTACAAATGTATACCACATGATAATACATTGACACAGGATGTGAGTTAGAAAACATTTAAAAAAAAAAAAAAAAAAAAAAAAACCGAAGTAAATTAATTACTTCAAATATTTGTTAAATAGCAACATTTTGTCATTATTTTTTGCTACCACCCAGGTGTGTGCAGGGTGTTTATTGGGACACCTTTTTAGTCTTTTTATTCTTTTAAGAGCGCTTGTTTGTGTTCATGTATTCAAAGGCGTTATGCCGGTCCTGGTGGTGCTCTGAGTGCGCATGTGTGCGAGGAGTGAAGAGCTGTTCTGGTGTTGGCGTCCTCTCAAAGCCATCTGCTGTGGGTGCCTGATTATGCGCGCTGAAAACCATAATTGCTCTCTGCTCAGGGAAGCGCTTCCCACTACACGACCTTCATTGGAGTTGACACTGCATTAAAATAACATGCTGGCTCCATATCTCTCTTCCTCAGCCCTGCAATTATATATTTGACAAAAGGGAAGAGAGAGGCTGAAGAAAGGCTTAGAGAGGGAGTATTTTGGCTCTTTGTCTTGTCTTGATGACTGCTTGATGGAGCATGGGCTTTCCTGATGCGCATGTTCAGGTGACGATTAGCATTGCTCACTTATTCAGCTATTAAAAGGTCAGGAAGTGGCCCATTCTCCTCCGCCTGTCTGAGAGGAGCTCCACGGCCCGGTTTTTCTCTGCACAAACTGACGCTGTGAGCTGTGTAGGCTGCAGGTGGTCTATTATCGCATGTTGCTGCATTACCAGACTGTAACACATTATCGCTCGCTTTTTCTGTGACTCTCTCCATTTATTGCAGCTTCTCGTGATTTCAAATATAGCACAGCTCCCCAAACATGCCCTGCTTCCAGTCATAGAGCTGCATTTGTGTAAATGTTTTTGCATCATTGACTTCCACACTCATATGACCCCTCATGAAAATGCATGTTCTCTTCGGACACAGCTAAAAACATCAGATATACAAAGCGTTTTTCCTCTCTCTCTTTGTCTCTGCCCTCCATCTTCATTGCCCCCCATGACAGCTTGTAATTGAAGTGGCTTTAGTAGATAAGAGAGGGCAACCTGTGGTGCCTGTGAAAATAGCATTTGGAGAGGACTCAGCAGATCGCTCCATTTCTGCGGACCGTTCCATTTGCATCCCTGTGGGAGGGGCGCGATATTAGAGGAAGATAAGACGCAGTATTTCCTTTTCGCCTCCGGCGACTTCATCCTCTCTTCATCCTGCTCAATGTCGCGGGAAAGACACAAATAGATGAGGTTCTTAGGTGTTCTGTATCATTTGCATGTCTGCATGGGCCCCAAACACACCTTGTCTTTCTGCATGTAGACGTCCTCACTTAAAGAAATGCCTGAAGAGATGTGTTAAGACATGATGACAAGAAAAAGCATTTTCTTTTTGTTTTTGTTCTTTTTTTTGTCATTGAATTTTTAGTTTGTTTTAGTAGGGTTATAATGACAAAAGGAGCTCCATCATCTCAATTACTCAAAAAGAACAAGAAACATACAGTTGTACCTTGTGTTTCCTTTATAAATTGGTCATAGAATCGGTCGATATTGATTGATATTGGGTATTTAATTACAAATATGTAACAAGTGTACAGCAAAACCGGTGCTAGAATTTAACTGAATAAATTATGTAATATTGATCTGTTTATTGAATTATAAAAGGAGAACATGATTTTGACAGGGAAAGGTCTTTATAAAATTGCCTCGCAGGCAACATGACTGCATCTAATCCTCCTCCATGCTGGAGACTGCGGATGTGTGTGGGTCATGTGAATGTCAGCCTGTCAGTACATAGATGCTGTACCATATGTTGCCTATGGCTCCATCAGTACCTGGTTTTATGTACATATATATGTTCAAGCATGTCAGCACCTTGAGGTGTGCTTGTCGGAGAGCACACGTCAAACCCACTGTGTGGCGGAAGGAATTCAAGATGCATTTCTCCAACAAAAACATAATACAAAATCGTGGAAACTGAACTTCCCTTGGTACTGCGCCTGTGTTAGAAATCATGTGAGGTTGCATCATTAAATTACAGTACTATTACTTACAGGCTGTTGCTGGAAGGACTAAAACGGTCAGACAAGCTACAACTGCAAGTCTTGCTATTTAGTAATCCTGAGCTTGAAAGAGCGTACGGGCTATTTTTATCACTATGTAATTAAGTCGAGCACTCATGACAGAGTAATCAATGAGTGTGTGACTGGCCTATGACTCACTGAACACACTTAAATGGACCTGAAATGAGGATAAACCCTTAGGTATGTATCTCATATCTTCATTTGCACTACAACCCTCAATTATGGCAATGAAAGACGGCGAATTGTGATGTTGATGTGACTCGGCACCGTATCGTGTGGAAAAATCCGACATATAGCAGTTTATCTTGTGAATAGATATTATCTGGATGCTCCTGAGCAGATAGTGTAGGGCTTGACAGCGCTCAGTCAAAGCCTCAGGCTCTTTTTGCATGGTCTGTGAGATATAAAGTCCTTTTGAAAAGGAAAATAATCCCTTCTTATATCTGTCTGGCACATTCCTTTTTTTTCTTATTAACTGATTTGTCATTTTGCTTATGACCGACGTGCTTTCCACAGTTACTAGGTGGAAAACGACATACCTAAGGCTAAAAATGCATCCAAGTGACCCTTATAGAACAGGAGAGCCAATTCACAAGTGTTTCACGGAGGGACCCGATGCGTGAGTCACTCATGCTAGCTGAGAATAGACACCGTTTTTGCCATCGCCGAGACAGGATAATCACTGAGCCACACATACACACACACACACACGCTCACTTTCCAGGCTTGGCAGTGTGTGTTATTATCAGTCTCGGGCAGCAAGTGTCTGGTGTTGGCTCTATCTGTGATCGCACACAGAGGTATTTCGGCGTGGTAAAGTGTGCCATTGTGTGTGTAATGAGTTCTCTGTCTGTCTCTCTCTCTTTGTGTCTGTCCTTTTCCTCTCCTGATGTATCAAACGCCATTGCATTGTGTTTGCATTCTCCTCACTGGCACGGTTAATGTGCGAGACACAGCTTCTGCTATCAGGACTGTGAAGTTACAGCATGTAGCAAACTTTGATTGTTTGTGTGTTACAGAAAGCAGATGACCGGGAGAAGAGACAGGAGGCCCATCGCTTCCATTTTGATGCCATGTGAGAAACTGGAGCGAGAGCGTTGTGGGTAAACGCTGAGAAGATTGCGTCTTCTTTCATTTCAGTAGTTTATTTATTTTCACTTTTTTTCCCACACTGGAGTATTTTTATGCATTTAATAATGTCTGAAATCAGAGGAATCCATCTAAACATGAATATTTTGAACAGTGATGTGTCTCTGTGGATCTGTTGACTTCTGAAGAGAAGAGGTATGTTTCTGTCAAGTCTGTTTACATGATCCTAAAATCCATAATGATTTTTGCACATAGAGACGAGAGAAAAGTATTTGGTGCCATTTTTGTACTTTGGTTTGGGATAAACATGTTATTTTAAAACTTTCTTTTTCTGTATTGTTAAAATGACTGGTAAATGTCAAGTGGGCAGAAACAGAACCGGTAATTTTCTCCTCTTGTTTTGTTTCAAGTTTTCTGTTGTGTGTTTTGAAGGACTTAATTAATTGTCAGTCTTTATGTCTATGAATAGTAGTTCTTTCACATCATTGAACCTCTTTACTAAATAAATGCTTTGAATCTAAGCACTACATGAGGCCCCTGTTAACAAAGGTGTCCTCTGCAAACTGATTTTAATAGGCATTTAGCCGTATGGAACACAAAAAACGGAGTTATTAAAAAAATGCATCATTCTTTCACAATAAAGTATTGCTTTAACTCTCAACACTCAGTGCCAACCACATCCAAATGATTCCCCAGAGAGTTTAGTGTTTCAATTCATTAACTTGACACTGGATATCAACATCATATAGGAAGTCAGTCCCCAATCTTAATTGCCCATAGTCAACATAAAGCAGGTTGCTGTTTCTGCATGCACTCTCCTCTGTTTGCATTCATGTAGGCTAATTCCCTTTGTGTCTGTCTTCTTTTTGATTGTAAAGCACTGTCATCAAATTTTAAACTCTGGATTGTTTTTCCATTGTCACTAATCCCTTTAGGTACTTTTCCTTGATTTCTAAGTGGTATTATTTATTTTACTTGTTTTTAAAACACTGGAAATTAATAATGTGCTGCTGAAGACTGTTCATTGTGAAGGGTTTTGTTCTTAGCTATATATATCTGACAGGTGTTCTGATCCATGCATTGATTTATATGCTAATCTCATTTACCTTTAAAAATGGTGTTGTTATGGTGCACTACGCACATTAATTGATTTCAAAGGCAAAATCAATTGTCAAACCACAGTAATACAGCTTGCACACTAGACCTGCATGTTAACTGGCATGCAATTATTGCAGATGGTTTTCTCTAATTGTTCTGATCAGGTGCATATTGGTCCTAACAGGTTGTGCATCTGTGCTCTGTTTTAATTATTAATGAATCACTCTCAACATGTTTTTGGTTGCGTTGAAATGCTGTTTGTCAGTAGATGTCTTTAGGAATGTTGTATTGAAAATAAACATGACCAAATGCTTTATTACCTTATACGTTTGCCTCAAGTTGTTTGAGTTCGGATACATCTCTAGAAGATATAGCAGATGAGTCAGAAGATACTAGTCATCGGCAATGCATTCATCACGACTTGTACCCTGAGGAAAAAAAACTGTATTTGTATTCACAAGGTTCATACGTTCATGGAGGACTATGTGTGTATCGTCAAATGATTTAAATGAAATCATAACTGGAGGCTGTTATTTGCGTACATCGTCCTAATCAAAAAAAGCAGCCTACATTACAGAAAATTACTCAACTCTTCAATAAAGAAAGAATTAATCAATACTCTTGATGCTGCGGCCGTGGCGAATCACGTCACCTTAACTTGACCGCGCTCTCCGCGTCGTGCTGTCGTGAACTGCGCATGCGTACAGGCTGCTCATTCAAGCAAGCAGCGCCCGAAGCTCAAATGAGCCTCGTTTAGTGCGAGCACCTCAGTTCAGCCCGAGACTCCCGCAGACGCGCGTCTCTCCCCGTATTTGAATGGTGATACACTGCATGTGGATTTACAAAGCACATTTCTCAGCATGATTATTAGCTCAGTCATTAACAACCTGTCAGACGGACTTGAGGTGGGTGTTCTTCGTAAGGAATACAGTGGTTTCTTTCCAGTTTGAGGAATGGGATTAACGATATCGAAGAAAAGTTGGGATTTGTAGGTCTGGTAAAATGGAGAGATAAAGCTCGCCTACAGAGCTCACCAAGGTGGAAGCAGCGGTAATTCACAACGAGAAGAAATGCACAGAGGTGAGTTTCACCCAACATTTAGCCTATTTCTTTTCTTGTTGCGTGTCTGACAACACAGCGCGGTTTTTGGTTCTATACGGACGTTGCTGCAACAAAGCAACCAAACAAATACAGCTCAACATTTATAGAGCCGTAAGAACTAGTTTTCAGGGCTAACCATGGCGTCGCCACCTACAGGTGTGCTTTTGGTAATTAGCTACATATCGCATGTGCCAAATCTGGCTAATCAATTTCTGTTCGTTATTTGCTTCATTTTCAATAAACGTTTGTTCATTTGTATGACGGTAAATGTATTGCGTTACTCTTAGCCATCAGAAATGGCCATTTGTTCGTTAAAAGCTGTATAGTCGCACAACAAAAGGCGAGTTGCATTAGATTTCTGCAGCGTCTCTTGCAACTTCGCCGCGTGAGCGCGTGGCATTTGCAGAAGCAGCGCGAGAGTGCTGAAGTGACAGCTCCCGCGTGCCACATCTGGAGCCCTCATGAGCCTCTCTACTGATGAACCGTGACATCGAGGTTTAAGTAAATGTAGGCTATATGGCGAAAGCCGTGTTGAGATCATTTTCCTATTTTAACTCCCAGTTAGCTAAACCATGCAAACAAGAAAAAATGTGGTACGCTTTGTATAGCAATGGACGTTATACATTACAGATCAATATAATTAATTAATATAGCAACACAATTAATTGAATAGCAACACATAATTGAATATTTTATATAGCCTATATATATATATATATATATATATATATAACCTTTTCACTGCCATTATAGTGAAATTACTGAACATGAGAGCATGAGAAAAATGTTAATTTTAGAAGAACATTTCAGACGGCACAGAGGCTTTTGCATCTGAACTCTTCATATATACGTGTGTGTGTGTGTGTGTTGTTGTTGTTGTTGTTGTTCACTATTATTTAGCATTTGTGCAGTCATGTGTAAAATATGACCACGTCTTTATGAATTAAGGCACACAAAAAGATCAAGCTCTAAAATAAGTAACAAACTCACCAATTGTTTTGGATGAATGTGTAAGATTATGATGGCGAAATGTCACTCTAACCTATATTACTTGTGCTCTTGCACAACAAAGCATTGTTGATTCTGCAATGAGATTGTACTGTTTTGCTTGTAACGAGATGCGTCTGTGAAGATTAATCCAACTCTTTATTATTTCTGTTTGGCTTAATGTGAGTGTGGCTTTAGAGAATGTCAATCACAAACTAAAGAAATCAGTTTTTGTAAAGAAATTATAGAGACGTGAAGTTTTTAACACCAGTGTGAGTAATTAGTTTGAGACATTTATAGTTCACATTAATATGCTACGGGCAAGTTGTCGCCTGTTTTTAATTAACTTTAAATACAGTAAAGTGCCGCATTTAATTCAAATGACATTAAGCTCTGCAGATCGTAGGCTATACTCCGTGAAAAATAGGTAGTCAATCTCTTTGGTCAATTAAAGGTGTAATAAAGCGAGAATAAAGTTGTTGTTTTTTTTTTTTTTTTTGGTTTGTTTGTTTGTTTGTTTGTTTGTTTGTTTTTCTTAGTAGAGAGATTTGTTTGGGTTTTTGAATGGACACATTGCTCAAATGCATCATAACATTTTAACGCTTTGTCCCATGGGGCTCATCCCAGATGTGCGTTCATTTGAAACCAGACAGCACGCAAGATAATTCATGCAGAAAATCAGATCCTATGTGAGATCTGGAGCCACTGCCATCCTCATTTTAAAGACAAAACTCGATTTAAGTTACTCTAAAACTTTTTTCATTATACATTTTCCATTTGCCTTTAGCTTATATTCAAGTTGTGGGCTATTTAAAAAGATCGTTTGTTGACCTCATATCACATGAGATAAAGGATCCCCTGAGAGCTCTTCGGTTCATCTTTCATGTGTGTCTGTCTGACATCTCTTCATCTCTTCAAGACTTAAGAAACAGTTCAGCCTTTAGCTTGAGCGGCGTGTTTGATCTCACGAAGATCGTCGTCTTTGACTTCTCTTCGCCAAGCATGCATTTTAGCAAATTAATCCACACTGATGTTGTATTATTTCAGGTCAAGGTAAACAGTCTGCTGAGGTTCAGCCCGAGCAGTAATGGGATGGTCGGTGCCCCTAGCATAGTTAGCCAAATGTTAACAATATTTATTTGCCGTTCCAAACGCTATTTTTGTGACATATTTTTAATAATCAAATGATAAATAATAACAGTGTTTCGTCCGATGATAATACTGAAAAGTACAGTTGCTATGGTTACTTCCTTGGCGCCCTGACTGACTTTTGCGGTCACCGAAACGTTTGAAAATCCAGGTGAAAAAATATATAGCCTAGGCTACACATAACACCTCAACATCCACAAAAGTAGTGTCGAAGGCTGCGCCCTTAGTGTCGAAGACTGCTCCGGGTGTATGTTCACTACTGTGTGCATGCACTTTGATGGGTTAAATGCAGAGCACAAATTCCGAGTATGGGTCACCATACTTGGCCACACACCACGCCCTTCCTTCCTTCCTTCCTTCCTTAGGAGGTCTTTGAAGATGTCTCATTTAAGGAAAAAAAAACTATATTAAAAAATTACTGTTATTCCTCCTAAAACGTAAATTACAGTAATTTCTTTCCTACTCTGCAATGTAATGGTTACTTTCCTGAAATGACACCGTCTCAATGATATGTGCAGCCATCCGACAAATGCCGCCTCCGGAGGGCGCCGCCTTCAAAACGCTGACGAACTGACTGAGCGTTTACCGGGTTACCATAGCAACAAATTGCCGCTTAGAAGATTTTGATGCGCATTGATGGAATTATGCCTACAATCATTGCTTTTATTACTGGTAAGTGTACACATGTACATATATATATTAACAATGCTGGGGCGCCAAACGACGATTCTTCTTGCTTGAGACAAACCTCTTGAACAGAAAACAGAAAGTTATGGACCGACTTGACTTATTTGATGTATATGACGTATTTCCACATTGTAGGTCGTCTGTGGGGGTGATGGTAAATTTGACATCTCCTTTCTAAATGCCATAATCAATCTCTCTATGTCTAGAAAGTCGTGGAAACGTATGGATTTTCCCCCTCCGTATTTGCTATAATTTGCTGTTCTCCACTATTCGCTTGTTAAGTGGTGACGTAAGAAGCGCTGTTTCCGGGTCCAAGCCTCAGCTGCTTCAGTTGAGAATACTACCTCAGCAGCCGTTTATGAGCACTGTTTATTCATATTAAACATTTAAGCTAAACGTTTTCAAGCTTATGGTGTAGGCCTACACTACAGTCTCCATGCTCACAGCGTCCCAAATAAAAATTATTTGTGTATTTATTTATTTAGATTTATATTTTCATTGTATGGCTATCTGGGATTTCGGTATGGAGTTAAAGGTTAGGATTATAATTGTCCGAAACCGCTCCCTATCCACTATATAGTGCACTATATCGGGTGTCAGCCATTTTGTAGTGCTGTCCGAATTCTGAGTGAACGACTTCATTCCCTACATTCGTTCACTACTTTTTACCCACAATGCATTCTGATTTTGGAGGTAACCGATGTACACTCGCTGAAGCACTATTTCCCACAATCCAATGCGGAGAACCGATGAGCTGGAAGAGAGAGCGGGAGCGAGCGAGTTTGGATGAGAGATAACGTTTAATTTACATAAATAACGATAATTTGGTGGATATTTAAAAAATGTTCGTTGGTGGCGTATTCATTCTGATGTCAAATTAACGGTCGCCTGAGGGCGCTCTACGGCCATTGTCATCTTATCTGTGAGCAAAAACGCTGCTCGGGAGAGTTTCGAGATACTACAAACAATAAATACATAAAATTATGAACATGTTAATGTGAGTTTATTTTTGTTGACAGTATGTTAATAGTATTTAATGATTATGAACATATAGTATTACAAAACAAATTAATAATGAAACCACAAAGCTGATTACAATATAAAGTCATTTAAAGTGTTATTGCTATTAATATTATTTTCTAAAATATAAAAGTACATATGTGACGAAGATGTTTTTGCAACAAGTCTCACGCGCAGTGTACACGTCACCGTCCGAATCCGTTCACTTCATTTCGTTCACTCCTTCTGATATAGTCCACTCAACTGCCATACACTATATAGGGATTAGTGAATGAGTGAACGAGTGAGCGATTTCGGACACAGCTTTTGTGAGTGTGTATTAGCACCTTTTGTTGTTTTCTCGTGGTTTCTGATGGAGCGTTTGGACGCGGAAGCGGTGATGCGTGACGTCAGACATAACACGCCCATAGAAGTTTACCAATCTATGACAACTTTTGCTTTTGAGAACCCTGGAAATGGGTCTTTTGGATTTCATTTGCACACTGGCTGTGAAAAGTGTACCAAAATGAAAGCAGAGGCATGCTGTTCTTGACATAACGCACGCATCAGCTGTTTCTTATCATACTGAATGAATGGCAACTGACTGGCCTGAAAGTAAATACCAGTTTATTACTAGTTCAGTGACCAACACTATAAACACACTTGAGACCGTTCATTGCTTTATTTTGCTGTCTAGATAATTAATTCTCACAAAACCCAGAAGGAAATAAATTAATATTGCCTAATAATTAAATCAACAATGTGGCTGACTGTGTGTGATACTTTGTCATTTAATTACAAATTTTTGAGGGAGGGAATCTTTGGCCATCTGGCCTTGTGTCAGAGATGGGTGTCAAGTGCAAGACATGTTTTGACATGACAAGGACCTTCAACATTTGATCAGTCTGACAGATTTATTCCTGTCCAGATGCGGGGCTTGGAGAGTAATAGAGGAGTTTGGGGTGATCAATGTGCTTGTGTCTGGGTGCCCACATCGCCCATGGCCTTTGCCGCCACGTAATGAATCAGTGCTGTTAGAACAGTCGTTTTCAGACAGAGAGAGATGAGACAGGAGCCGTCAGATTCTGTGCTGTTTTTAAGGATCTACCAATATTGAATACAGAATCCAAGTCATCTCCAGTATGGTCATTTTGCAGTACTGATACAGTATTTCCCAGTCTTGTAAATGGGTGTCCTGAACATTGTGTCAGATGAAGGACACGATTGTGGCTAGAATGTGATGTCACATGCCTATTTTTGTCTGCTAACATTTGACATGCTCTTGCTCACTTTTGTTTCCAGCCTGGGTTCTCCTCATTGTAATAGAAGAGGGATTTGCCCTGGCGCAGAAAATTAAAGGTATGACTCACACATTATCACACTCATATTGGAATTGTCAGCTGTGACAGTCCTATCTGTACACATTTTTGCACTGGGTGCTTGCAGAGGGTTTCTGTGCAGCTCTTTTTGCTTTCAGTTTCTGCACAGTTTGTGGGTAAACTGGCCAGTAAATGTAGAGTTTTAAACTCAATAAAAATGCAAAAGAAATGCTTCTTTCAATCAGACTAGTGGATCTAGGGTTGAAATATTTGTTTTTGTATTTCTTTATAAGTTAAAAATAAATATGTACAAATTATTTCTCAAATCAGTATCGGACTCTATGGTCAGCTGTTGATGACTGTTACCATCTGCAAAAATACTGACTCAGTCTCTTCACACTGCTTCAGTGATTACTAATCTTAGTTGCACTTTCATTTATTTTGGTCAAACAAATGTCATATTTTGTCTGTTTTATTCCTGTATCCTCTATCCCCCCTTTCATCTATCTGTTCTCACAGAGACGCAGAATGCGGGTGAATCTCTGTCTAACGCTGAGCAGTGCGGCCAGTGGAGCCGGAATATCAATGGAGGCCTGTTTACATCTCCGAACTATCCTAACTCCTATCCACCCAACAAGGAGTGTGTGTACATCCTAGAAGGTAACCTCCCTAAAAGCAAATTAAAGAAGCCTCTCTGGCTATTCTTCAGCTGTTAGATGTCAAACTGACAGTAACTGTTAATGACAGCATGATTGATGCCTGCCTCAAGTTAACAATGTTTACTAATGTAGGAGTGTTAGATTTTGCCTCTAGGTACTTAAGAACTCTTCTCTTTATTATTATGGTATACAGCACTAATTATATTCTCTAAACAGCATCATATCTGCTGGTGCATCTCAGTATAACACTATACAAGTGTGAATGACAATTTTGTACTGGCGTAACAGTATTTGAAGCAGTGCAAGAGCGCCCCCTGTGGGCGAAGCACATTTGCATACATTCAAATACATTGTGACAGATGAGTCTTTTGAGGGGAAAAAAATAAATATATGATTTTTCAAATCAATGTTTTAAATTAGGTATAAGCATTTCTATATTTTTTCATTTATTTTTGTTGGATAAATAAATGTGGCTACAGTAGGTAGGGTTTCCCCTTTCAGTCCTTTCAACCTGTGCAGTGTCTTTTCAGACCAACAAGACAATGGAGATAAAGTATGAACATTTTAACAAATACTTGTGCAGAATCGGTGCAATCAAGTTTCCACATTACCCAATGGCCTAAATTACATTAATTTACCCTAGGAATTTATTTAAATGAATGGATTGTAATAATCCTGTGCATATTTATTTACATGCCTTTATATGTAGAACAGAAAGAGGCTATTTTTTTCTTGATAAATAACTGTAGAATATGCAGAGTCTGTGGTTTTAATGCAAGCAGCAGCAAATACAGCCGAACAAACCTAAATCAACAGTGACATTGGTTATTTGTTTCAGGGACTGATATGATTATGGTTGTTGTGCCTCAAGCAGGTGACCTAACTTCAAAATTTAGTTAGTGGATAGTGGTTGCTTCATTGTACTACATGTTTGTGTATTTATGTACAACACAAATTGGAGATTACTGTGGACATTTCTCTATTCGTATTAATAAATCAAAATGAATTCAAATGAGATGTGCATTGCAGTATAATGGTCTATCATGTTCTTTCAACAGGGCTATGAAACAGAATTCATCTTCATTTGTAGTTGATTGTCTGTTCATAATGTGGACACTGGATGTAATGTGGATGTAAAATCTGCATTGTTCATTTTGATGAATATTCCCTTTGTGTGTGTGTAAGCTTCAGCGTCTGTGTTTGACTGACATATGTGACCCTGGACCACAAAACCAGTCTTAAGTAGCACGGGTATATTTGTAGCAATAGCCAAAAATAGATTGTATGGGTCAAAATGATCAATTTTTATTTTATGCCAAAAATATTAAGTAAAGATGATGTTTCATGAAGATATTTTGTAAATTTCCTACTGTAAATATATCAAAACTAAATTTTTGATTAGTAATATGCATTTCTAAGAACTTCATTTGGACAAATTTAAAGGAAATTTTCTCAGTATTTTGATTTTTTTTGCACCCTCAGATTCCAGATTTTCAAATAGTCGTATCTCAGCTAAATATTGTCCTATCCTAACAAACCATACATCAATGGAAAGCTTATTTATTCAGCTTTCACATGATGTATAAATCTCAATTTTGAAAAATTGACCCTTATGACTGGTTTTGTGGTCCAGGGTCACATATTATAATTGTACAATGAAGTATTATTGTGTCAGCTCAATTACTAGACGGCGTCCTACAGTTTAGACAGTGGCTTCCTCCAGCACAGGTTAGCGTGTTACATACTCTACAGTTCTAAACTAAATATAATGTTTGCTCTTTCATTCTCGATTCCCTCTCTCCTGCAGCTCTCCCACGGCAGAGAATTCAGCTGGCCTTTGACAAAACATACTATATCGAGCCTTCCTTCGAGTGCCGCTTCGATCATATTGAGATAAGGGATGGTCCCTTTGGTTTCTCCCCTCTCATTGATCGCTTCTGTGGGCCAAAGAGTCCAGGCGTGGTCACCTCCACGGGCCGCTTCATGTGGATCAAATTCACTAGCGACGAGGAGCTTGAAGGCTTAGGTTTCCGCATCAAATACACTTTTATAGCAGGTAACCCTGGTATATTTGAGCTTCATAAATGCATTCTGAATTTAAAGTAGTGGCCTTGATGCTGTAGAGTCCTTGCTTGCCTGTTTCACACTGCAGCATTTTTGTCTGTCTATCTGACTTGATGCATGTTGTGCACAAATAGAAGTTTGTATTCAGTAAATGTGACTGAATCCAGTGATTTAAGCAGTTGGTGATTGGATTCAATTGCATTAAAACTAATTACCTTTGCATATAAATGTGACCACCTTCCTTATGTAAAACGCAACAATTAAGTTTGTAATAATTCCCAGTGGCCAACTTCTGCTAACTATTTTGTAATTTCTTGCCACTGTAAAGTGTGGAAACCTGCAGTTGTTACCTTAAGGAGCTATTTCTACCTGATCTAATCTTTGAAATTACTTTTGTTGGTGTAATTTAATGTGTTTAGGTTGATTCATTGGTATTTTTATTTTTTTATTTGTTGCTTGCATAAGATCTATTTATTTAGAGATTACCACATGAAGCACATTTTTGAAGTTAACATTTTTACAGTGCAGGAAATATTCATGCAAGCTTGCTGTTTTTGTTATGCTCTCCTTATACTTTGAGTACAAATACTTCAATTTGATTCATTTGATTTTTAGTCATTAAAATTCTGGGGCAAATCCCGGTCAGATGCAGTAGCTTTAAGACTTTCAGATGTTCTGTGTGCTTAAGGTCAAATAAGACAAACACTAAATGTTGTTTAATAGATCAAACGGCAGATCTTTGCACCACAGCGCCCACGGCTCTCTTAAACTGGATTTTAATGCACGTTTGGAGCATGGGATTTCCAGCGTGTGCTATCTGGGTAATGCGATATCTGTCTTATCATTTCAGACCCAGATTTTCATTTGCACGTCGGTGGATTGCTAAATCCAATTCCAGGTAAGCCCCTCAATATTTTCACCCCCCACTTCAATTCCATCTCAAGTGCTTTCTATTCTCTGCGGCAGGCTGCAGGCTATCTGCCGCTGACATCCTCCACTCCTCTCTCTCTCTGTTGGTCTTATCTGACTCTGTCTCTTGTCGGACTTTCCATTTCTGTTTTCTCCAAAAAACCCTCTATTTGCCTCCCATTTGCAGTCACTGCTTTCGCTTGCTTTCTTTTTGCTAGTTCGTTCCACTTTAGGTTTTCTCTTTTCCTAATTTCACTCTTCCCTGTATTTTCCTGCTGCCAACCTTTTTCGTTCGGCAGATTGCCAGTTTGAGATCAGTGGTACAGATGGAGTCATCCGCTCCAGTCAGGTGGAAGAAGAGGATAAGATCAAAAATGGAGACGCGTTGGACTGCATCTGGACCATCCGTGCCCCTCCTCAGTCCAAGGTGACCCTCTTCAATTCTCCTTTACTTGCACAGTTGAGATGAGATGACCCTGCTCTTCTGCCACGGTCAGATATATGAGCATCTAAAACCATGGCCTGACATGACTACAAGAGGCCATCAGGCCCCCTGACCCTTTTTCTGCTGAGAAAACTTTTCAAGAGCTCAAATTAGCAATGCAGCAGCAGCAAGTATTAGGCCAATGATGCAGAAATGGCGGTAGAGCCAAATCAGCAAGTACTAGGAATAAGACTGAGGGAAGAAAACGGCATTAAGATGGCCCGGGGATTACTCACTCACCTGCGCTAAGCAGACCGGAACACTTAGCAGGCTTAAAACATCCCTAAAGAACTTGGCAGAGGAGTGAATGATTACAAAGCATGAAGATAAGTCATTAAAGTTGTGAGGGCCAACTTTTTTGTGATCTTTTGTGCCTGCGTCTTAAAGAAAACAGCCAGGAGCTTTTTTTTGTTGTTATTCTCAGTAAGCATTCCCCATAGATCAGGACAGTTCAGTTTGTGTCAGACCAAACTGCAGTAGTATTTTCTGTGCTGCTCGAAATTCCTTTTTTGCAAATTGCTGTATTCTTTCTTGTCCTGTTCGAGTCAGCATTTTGCAGAATCTAGCTGATGCATTTGTTAAAGGTTGGTTCATCCCTGCAGATATACCTTCGCTTCCTCGAGTACCAGATGGAGCACTCAAATGAGTGCAAGAAGAACTTTGTGGCCGTGTATGACGGCAGCAGCGCCATTGAGAACCTGAAAGCGAAGTTCTGCAGCACGGTGGCCAATGACGTGATGCTGGATACTGGTGTGGGCGTCGTGCGCATGTGGGCCGATGAGAGCAGCAGACTCAGCCGTTTCCGCATGCTCTTCACCTCATTTGTAGATCGTGAGTATAGAAATTCTTAACATTAAAAAGTACTGTTTGTTATCTAATACAGAATGACATAGACAAAGTGAGTATAGCCAAATATACAGATCATTAAAACTTGTATCACTGAATTGAGAAGCAGTGAAAAGCATTCATATTTCATGGGCAAATCAGTGGCTTTCACGGTGCTAGAAAGTTAGTATGGATGGATATGACCTTTGGAGAAGTCTGTGCCACATCAGCTAGCAAATAAAAAAGAGCCTAAGCCAGCAGGCTGGGTAGAAACATCATTTATATTTCATTTTGTAATGTGCTTTAGGCAGAGTCTGCCTGTCCAGGATAGCAAGCATTCTTGCTAACCGCAGTATGAAAACAGCACGAAAACAAAGAGAGCAGGACAGATCCCTAGGTTATAATGTGCCAAATTTCGTTAAAATTACAAGCCATTAACATAACAACTTAATATGATGCAAGAAAATGCTGCTGTACATCTCTGTTTAACTGTTGCATGCACTGGGATTAAGTAATGTAATTTAAATTTATAATGCAAAAATTGAAATCAGCTCTTTTCAAGCATGCATTCAATGTTGCTTGAAATGTCAGAAAAAAGATGTTTAATAACTGACTGAAATATGCTATGATCCATGGGAGCTGACTTGAACAAGCTGGCATTTATTTAAAAATTGACCATTTAAGGACTGTGAAGTTAATTAAAGTGATCTCTGTAGAAAGCAGTGATATCAAAAAGCCAATTACTCCCCCAACCTTTGCATTCGAAATCAAATAACAATGCTAAAGTGTTGCACATTTCTCATGCTAATGGGTCAGTCTTGATGGAAAATTGGAAGTTATCTGCGCCTGCTGAAAAGAAAGAAAACACTAAATGAAGCTTTATTTCGTCAGTTAGATGTTTTGGTGTGAATGATATATCACATTTTCTTTCCACTTTGCTTTTCAGGACAGATGCTGTTTAAAGGTTGTATGCAAATTGCAGAAAATTACCATGGAGCAAATGGATATTTTTGCTCTAGTCTGTAATATTTTTAATAAATGCCAGAATAATCAGAGGAATTAATTGCAGCATTCAATGTCAACTCCATCTGAATATTAATCTTGCTCAGAGCATAAAACCAGTGGCAGTGGCAAATGCAAATGATTTCATCGCTGTGTTCGTAGAACTGCTGAAAACCTTGCAGCGCTGTGAATAGATTGACACAGCCAAGTTGTGTTTGGATTAGTTGGTTCATTTAATGCCTTCTCTACCATCTTGGCAATGAGCAACAATTTCACTTTCTTTTCCACTGAGTATTTCAAAATATCACATAAGCTCTCAGCACTACAGAAGATTTGTCCTTTTACCATCAGAATGCACACCAATAATAAGCTTTTTTGTTTAACAATCATAGATGATGTGGTAGGTTGTTTAACTGGTTTAAGATGCATGTTCACATTTGATTGTTCTCTGGTCCAGTGCCACTGCCATTCAAAAGTTTGGGGTCACTTAGATTGTGTACTGTTTTTGAAAGGAGTCTCTTGCTCACCAAGCTCACCAAGGCTGCCTTTATTTGATCAAAAATACATTAAGTGTGAAGTGTTATTACATATTTTATGTCATATTTTAAAATGTAATTTATGTGATTACAGCTAAATTGTCAGCATCATTACTACAGTCTCCAGAAGCCGTTTTCCATCCAAAGTTGCGAATTTAACAAAATTGGAATATCGGATAAAACATTTGCGAATAAGAACTGTTTCCATCCAACGAGTCAAAGAGAACAAAATCATCACTTCCTGATAAACTCACACTATAAATCACTCAAGCTACTGAATATAATAATTTTCAAATATAATAAATGACTTGCGCCTCAGAGCGAGCAGACGAAACACAATAAATGCGATCATTGCTTTCGGAGGTGGATGCCTGCTGTTTAGGAACGCAGTCGTGTAAGACAGTTCTGGGAGGCAATTATACAAAAATACTTTGATGACAGAGAGAACACCGTTTCAGATGCTGTTGAACGAGATCGGTCCGCTGGTTAGTCAGGTTTTGCTGTCCCATAGCGCAAAGTCACATTACTTTTTTTGATGCGCGTGAAGGAATTTGTTCGGCAAATGCGTTTCAATCTCCCATTATTTGTATTAACCACCTCAAGCGAGCGAAAAAAAAATTTGGCATTTCCATCACTCTTTTCTGATGCAATACATAAAAACAGGGTGATGGAAACATAGCTAGTGTCACATGATCCTTAAGAAATCATTCTAGTATGCTAATTTGCTGCTAAAGAAACATTTCTTATTATCAATTCTGAAAAATTGTGCTGCTTAATATTTTAAGAAACTGTGATACATTTTTTAGGATACTTTGATGGTATTGAAAGAAAAAAATATTTGAAAATTGTTTGTAACAATGGATTTACTATCATTTAATGTATCATTGCAGAATGAAAATATTAATTTAGAAGTAAGCAGTATTACTATTAATCTTACTGACCACAAACTGTTGAATGGTAGTGTATATTCATCTTGTCAGACTGTGTTCATCCTGCTCTGGATCGTCACCCTTAATGTTTCTTCTCTAACTAATACACTTGGCGTATCACCCCATTCCTCTGATGAGCGATAATGTATCAGGGGATGTGGTGTGACTTTGGCAGTCGTCAATGGCCACTGTTGGAAGGCAAGAAATGTCTAACAATTTTAGAAATGAGCACAGTATAGTGGGAGCATGGAGCCATTGCCAGGAAATGAAAGTTATGACCTCTTCAACCCTCTGTCAGAAGCACTTAGTCCTATAAACTAGATGAGATTTTTCCCTCCTCACTCAAGCTCTAACATAGCAGTTAAAAGGAGGATGCTAATGTAGCAGTTGGGTTTTGGCATAAAATGGAGACCGAGGGATGAGGCTGTGCAGCTAAAAGAGGAAGATGCAATGAGGAGATGAGTGTCAGGGTTTACAGACACAGCCTGAAGGATTCATCCCCGGAGATCAGCACTCACCTTCAATTACAAGCTTATCTCCCCCTCTCCCTCGCTTTCCATTCTTCGTTACCTTCCGCTCTGACTAGCATGCTAAGCGTACGTTCAGTCAAGAGCTTCATGGCAACTTGGCCAGATGGGCTTTGTGATGGCTGTTAGATTTGATTTATAGTGTTGCGCTCAACACCCGCTACACAGCCTGTGGCACAGGCATGAGGTGCACGTATCTGCAGACGGCCGCTGACGCCCTGCTATGAGAATAAAGAATGGGGTTGCCTTGTTTTTAAGAGATTTAATCTTCTCTATCTGTTCTGTTTTTCAGCTCCATGCTCCAGCAGCACCTTTTTCTGTCACAGCAACATGTGCATCAACAACTCACTGGTGTGCAATGGCGTTCAGAACTGCGTTTACCCCTGGGATGAGAACCACTGCAAGGGTGAGTTACTGCATAAACTCCAGCTTCTGTTTCCTTACCTGCAACACCTGAAATGGTAACCTCCATTTCTGGTTAAAATTTTGTTCTTCTCTGAACAAAACCATTTTATTTTTGCAACACATATTAGTGTTGTTTTGTTTATTATTAAAATATCATTTGAATTATTCAAAATTTATTTTTTAATATACACACTACCAAAAGTTTGGGGTCAGTAAGATGTTTCATATTTTTGAAAAAATGCTTCCCGATGCTGCAATTATTTGATCAAAATGTAGTAAATTTGAAATAACTGTTTTTTATTTTTCCTTTAAAATGTAATTTGTTCCTGTGATGGCAAAGCCATTACTAGTCATCTCCAGTCTTCAATGTCACATGATCCTTCAGAAATCATTTGGTGCTTAACCCTCTGGTATTGTTCATTTGGGGGTCACATTTGTGTTGTTTGCAGTCAAAGCTGACCAAACACCCAAAATGTAACTTTTTTTTATTTTCAGTAAAATCAATGTAATATATTTTTGAGAGAATTTCATGCTACTAATTAATATTCATGCAGTAATTATGATTAAAAAAAAATTCCCATTGAAAATAATACAAATTATTTTTTCTAAGATTTTGATATTACTTTTCAATTATGGCAGTATTTCTTGTTAAAATAGAGACAATGCCTTTAAATCCAATTTTCGAAGTCAGATTAGTGCCATCTAGTCAGAATAAAAAAAGAAAAACATCTGAAATTCCATGGTTTAGCCACTATAGCTCTTTATAAAAAGGCTTATGAACTCTCTAGTGGTTTTTAGGCATAAAGACTTATTTTTGTTAAATTGTGGATCTGGATTATTTAGACATTCTCAAAGACAACTTTTTGTAAAGGTTTATATTTTTTTGTTTGAAATTTTGATTTGAAATGTTAGTTTTTGCATTAATTTTACCACAGTCAAACCTGAACACAAAGAAAGGCATTTTGTTACACATAACATCAAAATTCAACAAAAATGTAACAAAAATGAACAGGAATGCTTTATCAGAGATTAATCAATCTGATTTCAACCTCTTATTTGAGTCTTCTGGCTCAATTTTGCCGTATTGTTATAGCCACACCAGTTAATTTGTTTGTGTATAATAGTGTGTTGTGTGTGTTTGAGTGTGTGTGTCTGTTTTGTACTCTTGATGTTTCAGTGTGTAACCCCTTCCTTGTTGTCTGTGTTTTGACTGTATTTTTGGCTGAATTATTGATTTTATTTCATGCATTTGCAGAAACAATCTTTGTGTTACAGTCACACTAGTTCACATATGTGTGTCTGTGGTGGGGGGGGGGGTGGAGTGTGTCTATTTTGCACTCTTGATATTTTAGAGTGTCACCCTTTTATTGCCGTGCACTCTTTTTCTGCATTGTGAATGTACACACAAAAAATTCTCTGTATTTTCGTATTTTTGTGTATTTCCCATTCATTTCCAATGGCAGTCATTTTTGACTGTGAACAACACAAGTGTGACTTCTTTTTACAACCATTTAGCTTTTTCGAATCAAGTCCACAATTTATTTTTATTTTTTTTATTTTTTTTGTGGTCACATAGCGACTACCATAAAAGCCACCAAGTTTCGTACCATTCCGATGAAGTAGCGATTTTTAAAAATTCGAAACATTTTTTTTTTCTGGTCTAAAATGACCAAACAACACCAGAGGGTTAAAGGTGATAGCAGGTGATAGGCTTAAAGCGATAGCAAGCTAGCTTTGAAAGCAAGATCCCCACCCTTCCTGTATAATCACTTTGCAAAGCCACGCCTTCTCTTAAACGCACTCAGAGAGACCATAGACTAACCTGTGACACGATAAGAGATGGCGTTAGTGGAGGATTGAATGCAACACTGTCAGATTACTTCACGTCTCATTCACAGGTGAGAAAACATTATGGTACAAAGCTCATTAGAATAAAAATAGCCTTTCATTCTCGCTGGAATGTGCTGATGACGTATCATGTCTGCGCACTGGGGCCCCAACTGCAATGAACCAGCTTTGGGGGGGCCCAGCTTGCAAAAAGTTGAGAACCCCTGGCCTATGGTAATGTTTGGACCGAACATTTTGATTGGACAAACATTTTATGGTCCTACGCCTTCCACAGATAATATAAATACATATAAATAAATTTAGACCACTTAACTTAGTGATTGCTATCAGGATGTGAAGAGACTTTCAACCAGCATAAAAAATGTTTATGAACCAAATCATCTACTCTGCCTTTAAGAAACATTTTTATTATTATCGGTGTTGAAAACAGGGTCCCACTTTATATTAGGTGGCCTTAACTACTATGTACTTACATTTAAATTGATCATTTGATATAATGCACTTATTGTGTACATACATGTTTTTACATTGTACTTAAATTTTAAAAATACCTGCACGTATTTACATCTGTAATTCATTTCTGTAATTCCATTCATAATTACACTGATGACCCATCCCTTACACCTTAACCCATCTTTAAACCTTAAGCTACCCATACCATCAAACCTGTCCCTAACCTTACCCGTATCCCACCTCAATAGCAGCAAAAGTGTTTTACACTAAAATATGAACACAGTAAGTATATTGTGTACTTATTTTTTGATGTAAAAAAAAATCCCCAAGTTTACACATTTTCATGTAATCTTTCAGTCAGTTTATGTTAATTCAGAACCTGAGGCAGCTGAAGACACATCTTCTCCTCCAGCACTTAAGCCCTCCACAACCCTAAACCAATGCACTAGCAATGCACTAGGTAAATCTGGGTATCACTAGCTGATGATACCCAGATTTACCTAGCCTTATCTCCAAATGACTACAGCCCCATTGACTCCCTCTGCCAATGCATTGATGAAATTAACAGTTGGATGTGCCAGAACTTTCTTCAGTTAAACAAGGAGAAAACTGAAGTCATTGCATTTGGAAACAAAGATGAAGTTCTCAAGGTGAATGCATACCTTGACTCTAGGGGTCAAACTACTAAAAATCAAGTCAAAAATCTTGGTGTGATTCTGGAGACAGACCTTAGTTTTAGTAGTCATGTCAAAGCAGTAACTAAATCAGCATACTATCATCTCAAAAACATTGCAAGAATTAAATGTTTTGTTTCAAGGCAAGACTTGGAGAAACTTGTTCACACCTTTATCACCAGCAGGGTGGATTATTGTAATGGTCTCCTCACCGGCCTTCCAAAGAAAACCATTAGACAGCTGCAGATCATCCAGAACACTGCTGCCAGGATTCTGACTAGAACCAGAAAATCTGAGCATATCACACCAGTCCTCAGGTCCTTACACTGGCTTCCAGTTTCATTTAGGATTGAATTTAAAGTACTTTCACTCGTTTATAAGTCACTCAATGGCCTAGGACCTAAATACATTGCAGATATGCTTACTGAATATAAACCTAACAGACCACCCAGATCATTAGGATCGAGTCAGTTAGAAATACCAAGGGTTCACACAAAACAAGGGAAGTCCGCTTTTAGCTATTATGCCGACAGCAGTTGGAACCAGCTTCAAGAAGAGATCAGATGTGCTAAAACATTAGCCACATTTAAATCCAGACTCAAAACTCATCTGTTTAGCTGTGCATTTGTTGAATGAGCACTGTGCTATGTCCGAACTGACTGCACTGTATTTTATGTATAATCATTTAAGATTTTTAACTGTTTTAAATTTATTTTAAATCAAATTTTATCCTTGTTTTTATTGTTGTGATTATTTTTTTAATGACTATTTTACTTCCTTTTATGTAAAGCACTTTGAATTACCACTGTGTATGAAATGTGCTATATAAATAAACTTGCCTTGCCTTGCCTTGCCTTGCAAATTCCCTTTTCTATATTTTTTGCATTTCTCCTCTGCTCTAGCTTTTTTTTCTGAAGTTAGCCTTCTAATAAATGTGGCATTGTATACTGAAAATATTGTATGGCTCAGTAATGAATTGCTTATGTTCCTCTATTGCAAGTCATGCATAAATGTAATTTATACTTACTTATACTGACTTATTGATACCATCAGAGCCTTTTAGTCATAAATTGAACTGGTCTATTTTATATATATGTATGTGTGTGTGTGTGTGTGTGTGTATATATATATATATATATATATATATTATTTTGTGACATATTTTCTCTGTCCGGACATTCCATTCAGGCAGCAAACTTGGGTGAAATATAATTTCAATATTTAGAAAAACATTTCTGAATAAGTCAACTTCTCTGCTTAACGTGCTATATAGCTAGATTTTGACTTGACTATTAAAAGTATGTTGGAATGTCTCTTTATGTTTTAAAGTTTGACTAAAAGCTCTTTGTATTTCCACCCTCAGAGAGAAAGTCCAAGGGACTCTTTCACCAAATCACAAAAACACACGGCACAGTAATCGGCATCTCTGCTGGTGTGGTTCTGGTCCTGCTCATCATCTCCATCCTGGTACAAATGAAGCAACCCCGGAAGAAAGTAGTGGCCCGTCGTCCGCCGGTCTTCAGCAAAGGCGGCTTCCAAGAGGTCTTCGATCCCCCCAACTATGAGCTGTTTTCCCTCCGCGACAAGGAGCTATCGTCAGACCTGGCCGAGCTGTCGGATGAGCTGGATGGCTACCATAAGCTGCGGCGCTCCTCCACCATGTCTCGATGCATCCACGAGCACCACTGTGGCACCCAGGCCTCCTCGGGCGGCAGCATGAAGCAGAGCCGCACCACGCTCAGCTCCATGGAGCTCTCTTACCACAACGACTTCTCCAAGCCTCCTCCCATGAAGACCTTTAATAGCAGCAACACCGGCACCTACAAGAAGAGCTGCTACGGCTACAAACAGACTCACGACTGCGCCGAGCAGGTGATCGAGGACCGCGTGATGGAGGAGATCCCCTGTGAAATCTACGTGAGGGGTGGGAGCGTAGGAGGGGCTGCAGGCAGCATTGGAAGCGGCTGCGGGAGCATTACCATCCGAAACCATGGCAATGCTCGTAGTAGCAACAACACCACCGTGGTGGACCCGGGACAACGCTCCATATCCATGGACTTCTGAGATGTCAAAGAAGGACGAGGGAGAACAAGAGCCCTGACCACAGCTGACTCTGTCCTGCACTGCTGTTTTTAATGCATGGGCTCCAGTGTCATATAGACAAGCACGGATTGCACTGAGTGAACGGACCGTACACGGACGGGCAGAGAAGACGACGTGTGGCTTGCTATTTTAATCTATGTAAATTTAAAATGAAAGATAAACAGTATGTAGGTTTTGTGTTGTTGCTTGACATTAACTCATGTTTTGCATAATTTGACTCTGTGGATTATGCTCAAATAAAGATGACCTATTATGAACTGAAGAGAAACCATCCCCTGCTGTAACCTTAAAAGCTGTTTACACCAAGGACGATAACTATCGAGTTTTAATAATAGTTCTAATTCTATAAGAATAGTGAAGTCCACAGCACAACTACACAAATTATTGTAGAAACAGATTTAGTCAGAAATTGCTGTTAAATTTCATTCATAATTATAGAAAATGGCAAGCAACACATTGAATTAAATGTGAAATTGTAGTAGAAGCTAGACATTATCTTGTAAAACATACTTCAATATATACTTCAATCTGTTTTATCACATATCTATATTACTTACAGAGGAACAATGTCATTGGAGACACTTTTGCAACATTTTTTTCCAACTGGTAAATGATAAAAACATTAACAGCCAACCAGAATCCACCAGACTTTAAAGAGCTTGAGCATTTAAAGTGGCAGACGACATATCTGCGCTCATAATAAACAGAACGTTATGGACATGTGGACGCTAATATAGTAATTATTATAGTTATCGTTCTTGGTGTTAACAGGCCTTTTATATGCTCAAAGCAGACAGGATCAGACAGGTTTCCATTTGCTGAAAACAAAAATGCCATGTGACGTGACAATCACAGCTAATCAGGACATATTTGAAGTTTAATATGCAGCTGTGGTCATCGGCAAAAACTAGTTTACATGAAGACAGAGGATTTAGTGTTTGCTTTGTACACAGTGTTCAGAGGAACATGCTTTTGAACAAGAATGGCTACTAGATCAAATATTACCACAGCGTACACAGACCTGATTTATATATTTTGCCACTGGTTTTTTAGAGTTGCTTTTTAGCTTTTGTTTTAAGCAAATTCCCTGTGTGCACTTATCATTGTGTCTCAGTGGCCATTAAAGACCACAGCACATATATGTTCTTTAACCTATAAACATACCATTTTGGAGGTTCAACCAATCCATTACAAGCTTCAGATAAAGTGTGGAAAATTGTAAATGATGCTTACACCTTTTGTATAGAAATTATTCTTTTTGTTGTTAAATAAGTAAAAATAAGCAGGAATATATTTTCTAACCAATATATGTTGTATATCAAATTATAATTGCGCTTCCATTTTAGTCATAACATGAATAACTGTAAAGATGTTGATGTGAGAGATGTTCAATTACATTTTAATAAAATTACACCACCTGGAGTATATTTGAACGATGTATGATGTGCAACTTGTGAACCACAAAAAATCCAGCATGCACATTTCCTCTTATTTCCTTTAGAGTCTACATTACTGTCCTTCAGTCAGCCCAAGCTCACCAGTAATAATATTTTATTATTGTCATTACTGGACACGCCTGCACACTAAGAACATGCCTCGCTTTCATCTTCACTGTCATTTCATTTTCTGTTCACTTATTTTCCTTTAGTCCTCTCCCAGTGTCCATCTCACTGATCTGTCATGTTGAATTAGACTGTGGGAGCACTCAAGGCCTCGTACGTCTTGAAAAGGACAGACGCAGCGCAGGTCACAGCCTCCATGAGACCCCGAGGCCCAGCCACCCTAGGTGATTGTCAGTGTGAATTTTGAAAATGAAAAGTGCCACCATGTTTTCATAATACAAGGTTCTAGTTCAATTGAGAATGACTCATAGTATGGTTAATGGGTCATAGCATGCTATTTAAAAGAAAAATTTGTGTTGGTCTTCTTCTTAATGATCAATTGACACACAAAGTCAAATTTTTGCACACTAAGCTATAATATGGATTGGAATATGGATCTTTGTTTGGAACAATATTAAGGTGAGTATGTATATATATATATACACACACATAGCCATCAATGACAAAATCAAGTCAGTCTCACTATGCTCTCAAGGGACTCACATTTACACATATGGTAGACACTTTTTATCTAATGCATTCAGTGTTTATATATTTTATCAGGTCATTGATTCACTGGGAATCAAACCCATGACCTTGCAAGTGTTAGCACCATACTCTACTCTTTGAGCTACAGAAACATGCTTCGATGTTTGTAGAAATATCAGTAAAGACAATATCACACAAATATGTCTGTTATTCAGCTGTAGGCACATTAAGTCCAATGTGCTGACAATGACTTACAATGATAACAAACAGGAAAATATCCTTAAGAAATGTCCAGCCAGAGGTTGAGAACAACTTTAAAAGTTTTAGAAGGTTTAAAAGCAAGGTACACATTCATTTTAATTTCTTTAAAAAAAATCACTGATTCAACCATTTTTAACTGCTTTGTCACATTTCATGTCAGCCTGCATATGAAAAATATCTCTTTATTTGTTACCACTTGAGCACAGTTTACGTAAATCTCTGGTCTAATCCTTTATCAGAAGTTCTGTAAAGCTTTGTCAGGCCTAGAAACAGTAACCAAAGGGGGCAGAGCTTAGTGAAAAGTCAAATCCCTTCTCTGACTCATGATAGCCTCGATTAACACCTGCAACCATAATTATAGATAACGTTATGTTCCTTTGTCCAACCAAATACATCCATCACCCTTATTTTATGCTGTTTTCATGACAAAGAGAAACAGCCCTACACATTATTGATAAATTAGCAAGAGGTACAGTATGTGCTTTTGTCTTACATATCTCCATGAGGTCTACAGACAACCAGTTGTCTACTGTGGTTCTTGTACATCCAGCACTGGGTAATCAAACCTGCTTTAAAATTCAGCAGTGGCTCCTGAATGTAGTTTAAGGTGGACAGAAACACCATGTTTTGGTGTGTGTTTGTCTGCTACGGTCGTTTGCTGCCATCACGTGGTGATTCAGGGTAAATGACATTTCATACTGCTAAAGATGAACTGAGATGGATTGCATATTAAATATCAAATATGTTCTGATTAGCTGTGATTGTCAGGTCGATGGAAACGTACCGTGTCTGGTTTGGACACAGTGTAGGGGTACATCGGGGGATGGACTTAATTTCATATAATCATGACAGTCATCTTCATTTGAGCATAACTGTCTATTAAGAAAAGCCAAAGTACACGATCTCAGTGGATGTCTCGCTGTTAAAATCAAATGACTTTCATTATGCCCATATTTCTGTAGCTGTTGGGAGAAGAGAGAAAACACAAATCCATCCTGGAATATATATAGGGTTTAGGGTTACATAATTGTTTTAAATTTAATAGGAAAAGACTAAGAATTGAAGAAAGCACATCATTTGTGCTAAAAAAAAAAAAAAAAGCCCAAAATTCAACATAATAAGCTTAATTGGGGGGAAAGATCCAAAAGCACAAACATAAAATAACTTTTAAAAAATTGTAATTATATTCACAGTATGTGAAAATGAAAACATTATGCAATGAGAAAAAAATAGAACTATTTAGGTTTTTATTTGTAAGCCATAATTTTGCAATGGTCACTGTTTACTATTTTTCATAGTCTGATTTTTGATGTATCAAAACCAGTTAGGGTCAGTTTGACCCGCAAACATTTGACTTCCGTAGCAGTGGCGTTGCGAGGGGGGGTGGCTTTGGGGGCTTGAGCCCCTGATGTTTTGCCAAAAGCCCCTGATCTTTTTGAAGATGGACCATTCACTTCACAAATAAAATATGTTTTATTAATTTTAATTTGTTCTCCAAGTACTAGAAATCCATCTGTCCGTGATGAAAAGCAGTCTGCGCTGCTAGTTGTGGTAGATTACCGCTTTCCTTATGTGTTCATTCCACTAAACACAGCTTTAAAGCCCTCGGTTTATGTTTTGGATATTTAAATAGCCAGATCGCGAACAGATTCAATCACCCACTCAGTCTTGTACCTAAATGACAACGATTGAGCTATGTTTACTAAATCCTTAAATCACACTGTAACATTTACATTTTAAAATCTGCGTTCGCGCTGCCGCTGACCCAGAGAGGGCAGTTATGAAACATCTTTACAAGTCTTTTGTATCATCATTTCTGCGTTACAAACATTCAAATAATCACAGAAGTACTGGATTAAAAGTTTATAGTTCGGACCGTTGGGACATAAACATTGTTGTCTACAGCAGCGAACAAAATAAAGAAAACCTTTTTGAAAGTGACTTCACGCTTCAAATAAAGATTGTATCAAGTAATAGTTTTCACGTGGCGTCACGCCCTCATAGGAACGCCCACCTGGCGGGCAAAACGAAGCTTTGCTCCACTGACCGCCAGCTATTTTTACGCAGATTGCATCAAGTAATAATGTAGTAAAAC
>JAFVLL020035054.1:0-30836 GCA_021397915.2 Tor tambroides | reverse complement strand
CCGCTTATATAGCCAGATAGCTCCGCCCATTCTGGCGGGATCTGGCGGGCTCCGTCGCCATAGGTTCGTGCAGCTCCGCTGCCGATCCATTGGTTCGTTTTTTACACACTGCACGAACCAATGGTCGTGCAGTTTCACTGCGTGATTGAATAAGGCTTCAGTAAAGGAGAAAAAAGGCTTTTTCCCATAGCGTCTTTAACAAGACGCAGTACTCGTTCCGTATCTCAGGGAACTGAGGTTACGACAGTAACCGAGTACGTTTTCAGTGTTTTCACTGGTCTTCACCTTGTCTACACTTCCATGATCAAGAATACAGCCTGTCATTCATTGTTTGGACTTGACCCTATCGTGCAGAAAGGAAATTTCTTTTTTGACATTTGAAATTAAGAGTATACATCAGTGTACATTTAAATAACTGCTAGCTGTATATTTGATATTCATGATTTGCACTGATTCTGTTGGAGATGTAAAATGAATAAACATTAAATTAGTAAACATTGTAATTATATTCAACAGTGTTGTATAGGAGGCATTTGTTTATGGCGTCATTTTCCTTTATAATACATTGTTAAAACCCTAAGATTTTTTCAAATCTAAGGCTTTTTTGTTCACTACACTGCATGAAAAGGCAGCAGCAGCAGGGACTCTGGCTAAATTTGTATTGATGTGAATCTCATTTGACAGTTTGAACTGTAAGGGCAGGGCTGTATCTACACCCCTTCCTTGCTCTCCCGAGACCCGAAGTGATGTCTACCACTGGATATTGGGTATTTGACTCCAAACCTAAACCTCTTTTTTTATGAGCTTGAGTTCTTTGACTATACTAAAATCTAGCAGTCTCTGCACCCTGACTGCCTCTTACTCACTCTCACTGGGTTGTTTTTCAGTATTTGCTGGAAATCTAATTCTAGACAACAGTCCTTCCATACCTCACGTCCCAACCATAATCACTTTTTGTCTTTCCATCTTCTCATTCCACTCCATGTTCATGGTGGCTCTTTAAATGACTTTATTGCTGTTATATTCTGTGCCATATGGCTTCGTTGCACATTATTGCTGTGTATTGTTTTCTTTCTGGGCTCTAGCTGAAAGGTTTGTATTGGCATGCTTGCAATACTGACTGCTTGTAAAATTAACACTGCAATCCGATGGTTTCTCTCTCTCTCTGTTACCTAATCCAGAGACAGTCTATTTCATGGCAGCTGCCAACGTCCTCAAAATGAACCTCACTTTTAGGACCTTGACCATTGCCATCAAAATTTCAGAGGACACGGATTGAGAATATGAAACTCTGCCATCTTCTGGCAGTATTGTAATTTAATATGTTAAATTAATAAATCTAGTGACTGGGAGAGAGAGATGCATAATTATGCACAACAATTGCCTTGGATGAAATATTTTACTGAGAGTTTTTATTTAGTTATTTAGATATTTTTTTATTAGATAAAACGAGTATTTAGTTGTTTTTCCTTTTAATTAAATGTTTTATTTTCTTTTTTTTAAATTTAAATGTATTTTTATTTTAGTTTAATTTTATGGCTAGTGTATGTAGATTTATTAATAAGGTCCAGACACATCCTATTTGTTTTTATCAGCTTTCTTTTCAATAACTGGTTTGTCCACAGCTGAGGAACATACCAAAGAAACCAGATCATGTCACAATTTAAAGGAATAGCTCACCCCAGAATGAAGCTTTTGCCAATTACTCACCCTCATGTCATTCCAAATATACTGAAAGAAAAGAGTTTTTTTTATGAATTGTCGCATGGATATTTTAAACGTGGTCTGTCAGGTTTTACAAAAAAAAATAAAAAGTAGGTTGCTAAATTCCAGGCAGAGGTGGATGAAGTACACAAGTAAAAGTACTGATACCCTTTTAAAATATTACTCCAGTAAAAGTATTAAGTACTCATTTTCAATTTTACCTGGGTAAAGTACAAAAGTACCTGATTTTTAATGTACTTAAGTATTACAAGTAAAAAGTACTGACTGATAAATGTTTATTTATTTTGCAATTGTATATACTCTATCCTCCTGCTAAAAATCTCTGCAAGTATCTTTGTAAACACAGTCATTTAGGTGAAAGCAAACTGCTGAGAAAGAAAACACATGTAACAGTATATTGGATCCGGACAGCTCTTAAAGTGACAGCAGTCATTCCTGCTGTCTGTCATTCATGTTAATCAAACAACAAAAGAGAGAAAATCTCTCACTGCTCTTGACTAAATCACTTTTGTAACTATTAGAAGAAATAAGAAGAAATTCATATTTAATTTACACAGTGAAGAATATGCAGTGTTTTTATATATTCGATTACTTCATTTGTAGCATTTCTTATTTATTCGTTCTACTGTAGGTTTTTTTTTTCCTATTGCTTGCAGTTAGATTCTTATTTAATCGCTGACTGTTTACTTGTCTTCAGTGTTGTTTATCGAACTCTGCTATTACTGTATGTCTGGTAGTATGTGAGAATTCAGTTCAAAATGGAACAAGGAACGACATGTTTTTATAAAATGTAGTGAATAAAAAATACATTATAATGATTTGGAGTGTAGTGAAGTAAAAGTAAAAGTTTGCCACAATAAAAATACTCCAGGTGTTCTAAAATGATAGATTTGTAAAGACCAGACTACACTTTAAGCTATTATGATAATCAGCTCTCAAATTAAATATGGTGCCTATGGCACGTGTTTGACATCAACGATAGCAAATGATGTTTGTTCTCATGTCTTGTAACCACACGCCATTACATCAAACTTGCAACATAGATGCACAAAGCCATCATATGTCTTCAGAAGAGTCGTATGGACTATATTTACAAGCTTTTAGTGCTTATTGTCCTTTTTGGGACTTGAAAGCTTGTACCGTATTGACCTGAATATAAGACGACCCTGATTACAAGACGAACCCCCTTTTTCCAGATGTACCTTTCGGAAAAAGTTTTTTTTGAAAACCAAATCTTGTTTTTTTTCCTCTCTGATTCAAGTTTCAAGATTTTTATTTGTCACGTACATAATTATACAGAGTATAACCAGCAGTGAAATGTTAGGTAAAACACACTCTGTAAAACACATTTTTCTTAAATTATGTTCATATTGCATATTTTTCCTATTTTAATTTTTGTTTTGAAAGTATGGTAAATACTGGTAAAATGTACCAACAATGACATTTAAAAATATACACTTGATATACCATAAAAATAACAGGTAGCCCATCTGAATTATATAACATTTAGTCCATCCATCTCATAGTAGCCTACCAAAATTTTATTAACAGTAGAAGAGAAATCTTATTGTAGTCTTCAAACCTGGGTACTGTCTTATGTTTTAAAATCACTTACAGAGGAAGTTTGGTCCCATCAGGCTAATGACAGTAAGGACTGTAAGCTTTTCTTTTTTTTTATTTATTTATTTTTTTTTTTATTAATGCCAAGGCACCAAAGAAAAAAGTACAGAAAATATCAACATTATGCACAAAGAGATGACATTACATGCAAAGCACCATTTCTAGACGTATGTAACAATAAGCAAATAATACAAAACAAAGCTCCAACAAAATATACCAAAAAGACCAAATAAATTAACCGTTTCAATAGCTTCAAGATTCTTGGAAGACGAAACAGCCTGGATATACTGTTGAACCTCCCCTCCAAAAACAACAAATAAAGGACTTTGATGAGTGAATCCACTGCGGCGAACACGAAACTCTGCAAGAAGCAACAACAGGCCAACAACAAAATATTCGCCAATTCTATCCCTTTGCATGCCAAAGAAGCCAAACAGCACATCCCTGAAAAGCAAGGAGAAACCCTGAAGCACACCGCGACCGACAACACTAGAGAACTCAATCCAAAATAGCTGCGCGTGAGGACAATCCCAGAAGACATGCACATCAGCCTCACCAGGGTCACCACAAAAAACACAGCCTGTATCTATATCCGATTTGAACCCTCCCAAAAACACCCCAGTTGGGTAAAATCTGTGTAACAATTTGAATGAGATGTCTCTAACCTTGTTAGTTATTATGTATTTCGAAGACAGAGTCCATACTTTTTTCCAGTCAATATGATCAGCAACATTCTTCCAATAAGACACCACATATGGAGTTGTTACAAGCAGCTTTTCTTTTTCTTTTGTTTTCACTCGCGATCTTTACAACACACATTATATTACTTATTTCATGGCACACTCGGTTTATGCGTTTTTGGCGCCACCTATTGTCGCGGGTGTATTATTGACATGTCAAAGTCTAGACCCCGAATATAAGACGACCGCGTTTTTTCAGATGTATTTCCAAGAAAAAAACATCGTCTTATATTCGGGTCAATACGGTATGTATAAGATAAATAGCATCATGTGTATTTGGAAGCATATGAGGGTGAATAATGTCAGAATGTTCATTTCTGAGTGAACAGTCCCTTTAAGTGGCTATATTTGGATTTAATCAGGCAAACTGACTATTTCTGAAGTAGTCCTTGTGAAATGTCCCTCAGCTGAAGTGTTAGAGGTTATGTTAGTGTTGTGTATGAATTTGTGCTGTATGTGCTCTGTGAGTAAGACTAGTCTCTGTCCTCTGCTTCTGCTCTCCCCATGGCATTGCTATCCTTTGACTAGCTCCAAGGCAATGGTATGTACTAACACTAACTGCTATGCTCCTCCCTCCCCGCCTCTGTCTCCTCACACATACACTCTTATACTGGCAGAAAGTGACAATAACATCACTGAAGATAATCATTTTCCTCTACAAGACATGGAAAGTTGGCAGAATTTTTCAGTCGCTTTAATCCTGTCATGAACTTCAGTGGTGTTTTTCACTCTCTGCCATTTTTGGTCTCTTTTACTGCTTTGGTCTTCTCCCACCTGTGATGTGATCAATAGTATTGACTTTTCAGTGAAACCAGGTCATGCATACTGTCTTTTATATATCTTAGTTTGAACATTTTTCTTCTTACAGCAATGGGGAAAAACACAGAACAGCTTGCTTTATTGCTTACAGAGATACATGAAAATGAAAATTCTGTCATCATTTACTCACCCTCATGTTGTTTGTGTGCTTTTCTTTGTTCTGCAGAACACAAAAGATGATATTTTGAATGCTTTAGTGTCATTCTTCAGTTAGAGTGTCAAACAAGAGGCAGAATGTGTCATTTTTATTTATTTATTTTAATATGCCATATTCTGTAAAATGGAAGCTTGAGGACAGTTGGATTTTTTTTTTTTTTTTTCATTTTTATTAATTTTAGTCAAATGCAATACTGGTGCTATAGCACAGATAACTACTTATATCTGTGGTGTCTCCACTATTTCTAGTAAGTAAAGTAACAACAGAGACAATTTAGTACAAATACAGACTAAAATGGGGGCTGCCATCATGATATTTTTTTTTGTTTATTTTTTGTGGGACATTTAAGAAATATTAAAAAGACTATATTTAGAGAAATTCAAATCTGTGTTATCAGCGTAACACCTACAGATTGTAATAAAGTGTGACATAAAATTTGATTGTCAGAAATTTAGTTTCTGTAAATTAATAAGAACTCAGCATGCACATCTCAGATCAACCATGTCCTGCAATGACCTTTACACTCATAAGTAGTTTGAATTACTACTTGAATTAAGTCATTTTTAAAAATGGGAACATTTTTTGGAAAAAAAAAAAAGTTGAAAAATGAAAAATGGTCCTTTAAAGTGATATGTGATAATACGTCACACTCTCTTAAAAAAAAACTTAATTCAACATACTATAATACATCCCAAATGTAAAAATACATAAATGTAAATGTAAAAAATCTACTCCACTTTACTGTAACACTGCAAAGAGCTAAGAGGTCACGCCATGACATATTAATCTTCTATTGGTCGAATTTGCAGGGCAGAGTGTACTAAACCTGAACTTTGGACTGCAGTGAAATTTGCATTAACTTGGGTTTCCTGTCTGCTGTATTTGCATGTGTATGAATAGAAGTCAATGGAACAAAAAGTGTAGTATAACTGCCTATTAACTGTTTTTGTCCGTACAGTGAAAGTTGTGTTGTGACACTGAGACACTTTTCACTATATATAATTTTTGTGTTCCACAGAAAAAAGTTAGTCATAAAATCGTGGAACAACATGAGGATGAGTAAATGATGACAGAATTTTTATTTTTGGGTGAACTGTCCCTTTAAGATTAAAATGATCTCTCTCTTGACCTCCCAGATCATAACTTCATCTCACTTACTCTTTCCCCTGTTTTCAGTTTCCTTTTCCATTTATGGGTGGGTGCACCTCATGTGAATATTAACATATTGTGTCTCTCCTGTAGAACACAGCTCTAGATAAGGAAACCATCCAGCTTTCTCGCCGGCATCAGGACCGAAGCCCCCCTCCTCCAGGAAAGAGCCCTTCCTCCACCCACCCAGAGAGACGACGCTCCCATAGGGGACGCTCATCTGTCCAACTGGAGGACTCTAGGAGTGCTGCTCCCGTTGAGCCTTTAGCCTCAACAACCTCCAATGTACCATCAGCACCTCTGCCCTCCCCTCACTCTGCCCCACCTCCCCACTTCCCAGAATGGAGTGCTGAGGCTGAGGCCAGCAAGGGCCTGCCGAAGGAAGAATAATACTACTTCTGGGGAAACAATATGGAGACAATTTCAAATATAAATGCATAAATACATATATAGCAACTCTGCGAATCTTTGAAACTTCATACTAGCTAAAAGGCTGGAATGCACTACACTACTTTTGCCCTGATGTGTACAGTCTGAACAAGTCTGTTGTCCGAAGTAAGAGCCAGTCTGCAGATTTCACAGAAAATTGTATATGATGAGCACAGACTACAATTTCTTTATTTAAAAATTATGATTCCACCAGTTAAGATAATTCAAATATTAATATTTGAGGTGATTATAGAACACATATTGTTTAAATTTGTGTCTCCTTGCAATGAGGTGCAGTTTCTGAATGAGTTTGTTGTGTTCTGAAAGACTTGAAAGCAGGGTTGCCAGGTCAGCAAAACAAAACTAAACCAGTGATCGAAAACTAGCCCAATAACCCTATCTCAAATATCACAACTCAAAATATGCCTAAAATACATATTTTACAGTCACTCTTTTGCGTTATATACAATTTCTACTTAAAAGTCACTGTCGTAGTAATTATAAACAGTCTTATTCCCTGCTAGTTTCCCTACTAGTTCCTCTTCCTTAAAAAAATCATCTAGCACAGTTTATAAAATATTTCAATATAGGCATTTCAGTTAAATGTATTTTATGCAATATGTCAAAAATATAAATATATAGTTCACCCAGAAATGAAAATTCTGTCCTCATTTACTCACCGTCAGTTTGTTCCCACAAAAGAAGATATTTTGAAGAATGTGGGTGGCCAAAGTTTCTGTTCCCTACTGACTTCCATAGTATATGGACATCAGTGAGGACCAGGAGCTGTTTTGTTACCCACATTATATAAAACATCTTCTTTTATGTTTAACAGAAGACAGAATTCCATACATGTTTTGCAGCAACTGGAATTGATTTTCATTTTTGGGTGAACTATCCCTTCAACCTGCAGCAACAGCAGTTCCGCTGGAAAACGGTGGACTTGGCAACCCTATGTGATCCTCAGACTTTTTATTCTCTATTTACAAAGTCAGCAAGTTTATGATGCCTAGTGTTTTAAATTCTGTTCCGTTTTTAAAAGTCATTTAGTGTAATCCAGCCTTTAACATAGTACTTTCAGGACTGTCTGTGTAGTGGTTGTCTGCTCGTCTCCCTGCTTTCTTCTTCTTCCAGTTTGGCTTTCGATTCCAGCACCCAGAGTGGGTTTGAAAAATTAATGTGTGACTGATTGTATATAGGTGCTTTGGGATATGAAGGATCCGCTCTGCTTTTGTATTTACTGATGTGGACAGCTCACATCCTGGTTATGAATAGCTAAACACTTTTTCAGGTGGATCTAAATATGCTACTGGAAAAAGACTTTGAAACTGGCAAGAAACTTGTCCTGCTGAAACTTGAAAGTACATTTTCTTTGAGTGTATGTTTGAAAATAGGCTGCTTGACTTTTTGACTCTGCTGAAGAAACACAAGAAAGCCATTCGCATTTGTGGGTGTGTGTTTTCTTAAGAGGGTGTGCCTAGCACTACTGTGTTCTGGGGTCATTTTGCAGTAGTTTAGAGTTGCCTTCATATGAGCCAGCAAAGCAGGAAATCTGTAGGGATTGTTAATAGTTTTGTTCTTTTGCTAATTTATTTGTACAGATTAGACAAAATGTGAAATTGTATTTTAGAATAGTTTGACATTTTCAATCCAGAGTCATTAAGTGCACGATATCTTGATTTCTCTGTTGCAATAGTATTAGATTACAATCTAAAGTCTTGGATTTGTCATCTGTTGTTCCATGTACTACTTCTGTACTTGTTATCTCTTTGCTCACCATGGCACTGATTTCCCGAAAATGTCAGGGGGTGATGGAGTTTGTTAATTAAGGTCTATGACATGATGCACTGCTTTTTTGACATGCATTGGAGGTTTTGAGAAATATGGCAATATTCAGTATCATTTCTGGAAGGCTAGATTTCATGTTTAATAGATGTCATTTTCTATTAGTGTTCTTTATCATCACATAATCAAAGTAATGCAATAAAATTCTCTTGCTGTTGTTTATCCTTAAGTTTTGATTTTTGTAGTCTAGTGATAAAACAGCCGCAATGCAACATCGCCATCTGCGGTTTGAAGGGCGACACTACATCGAATTAAGAGATTAAAAGTTTCAAACTGCAATAATACTTATTTATTTATTTATTTTCATGTGTGGTCTAGGCCCTCACACATACCTGCTGGGACTAAAGGCCACTCGTGCTAAAAAAGCAACTTTAACAGCACTTTTAAATATCAGTACTACTGTAAGAAATTGTAGGCTATTGCAAAATAAGGTGGAATGAATTTTTTGCAAGAGACATCTAAAGTGGGTCCATATTGACAGTTCCAGTCACATACCTACTTTTCACTTTAGTGTAAGAGGGGGCCCATCCTTTTATTTTGTTTTACATTTATGTATTTGTTTTATTTTTTTATTATTTTATTTATTTATTGTAATATTTTGTTAACTTTAATGATGGCCCTGAATTCAACTGCGGCTCTTTAGCTGTAGGCCTATAGCGTTTATAGCTACATACATGTTATGTGTCCAGAAAGGCCAAAAGTGATTAATTTAACCACAAAAATTGTCACATTTTTTATTTCATTAATATTTAACATATTTCTAACACAGTTATGGTAATAGACTTAATGAACAGATAAAAATAAAATAAAATAGGCAATATTTGGAGTCTTTAGACCCTCTGTACTGCAATGAAGAATTCATGAATTTTTAATAGTTTTCAGGATGGGTGAAATTTAACTCACGGATCACAGGTGAGGGCAGATTCTGTTAAACAGCTGTAGCAGACACCACATTCATTTTATAATTTAAAAAAATTATATGGAATACAGGATTCTGATTAGAATGAGCTGTCAAATAGTTTGTACAAGAATGACCTCTAAACTGGATATTTCGCCTGCTGTATTAAAGCAAGTTAGAATAGCTAATCAGCACCACCTAATGACTAAAATTATTAAGCGATTACAAAAACAAGGCCTCGGTGAGCAACTGTAATTTTAAAGTATTAGTAAGAAAACAACAACAAACAATGACCAGAAAAACAACACACCTGTAAGTGATTCAAAAAGCGGGATGAGAGAGAATTTAAAATAGAGCAAGACACCAGTAATAAAAAGCAACAAAGAGCTTCATTATCTATTTAATACTACTGGCATACAGAAAGTAAGAATCAGAATTGGATTGTTTTTAACAATCTTCCAGCACCAACACAGACACAACATCTAACCAAGGACGGAGTAATAAAAATTATATGGTTGCACCGCCCTAAAACACAATTTCCCATAAGCCCCAAGCGCATCATACGCTATTGCGTCATGGCGTTAACGCCATTGGCCAATTCCTGTTGAGTCGGCCATATTGGAATTTGAAGTCTGCTTTACTGTGAGCAAGTCGGCAGGCTCTTAGATTATATATCTCAAATACAGTTAAATTTTACCCGTATTCGCAGCGCCAGAGCCTGGCATTGCACCCGAGACCCCGCTGTTTGTAGACGGAGCACTGTCTGTGTATTTTGTGGGCTAGAAATGAGTCCTACAGACGCTAAACGCGGAGCGAAGCGCAGGAAGAATAAGCGGGGCGGCGGCGCAGGGAAGGCCGGAGCTCCGCCAACACCCTCCAGCAGCACCGCACACGGAGACCCGAGCACCATCCCTAGCCTCAACGGAGAGGTGAGCGGCACCTGGGGAATGCGACGCGGTTGATGGTTCATCAGAGCCTGAATGCGGTGTAGTTTAGTCCAGATTTCATGATATTGCAGGCCTAGGAGAGCTCCTGTAACTGATCTCACGTTTACAAATGCATGGGCTGAGCTTCACTGATCTACAGCTTTAATCTTAAACAGTTCCTGGTCTGGTCACAGAAACATGGGAGAAAAATAGTAAAGACGTGTGTAAAGCGTATTTAAAGCGGTTTTATGTAGTAGATGGAAGTTTGAGTGATTTGTGTTGCTCGGAGTGATGTGAAGCTAACTTGTCAAGCGCCGTTCAGTGTTAGCTTACATATGGGTTTCAATAAATATATTACCTTGTTAACCTTCCTACATAAAGAGTAATAAATGCGGTCTTTAGGCTGAGAATATCAGTGTTTATCAACTGGGATCCACAATAGTGTTACCACGTAACTTAGATATACCTAATGCTAAAGTCCACAGTGTGTTCAAATTATTCACTTTTCACATTTCTTTATTTATAATTTTTAATAATGTCGGACTTATTCACATTTAAAAGTTTATTTACTTTGTTATTCAATAAAATTGACGTAATAATTGGCCTTCTGAACTCTAGCATTGGTGTCAAGTAGGAACATACCGGAAGTGCTTGAAAATAGTCAACGTTAAATGTCAACAAACCCCATTATTACGTCTGTCAGTGGTTTTGAATTGACTCCTGTGCAAAGTTTGTGCTTTGGACATAAATGTAGTTTGATGTAATGTCATTTAGGCCGGTTATTTCTTAATGTAAACCATATTAACAGACATACATTCTTACCTCAATTTATCAGCTGCTTTCCTCTCGTTCCAGTTGTGTGTTCCAGTTGTGTATTCCAGCTGTAAGAAGTGTCAGGGAATGAATAGGCCACTCACAGCACAGGGTCTAGTGTTCAGGGCTTTGTCAGAGACTTATTCTTTCTGGTGGTACGCCTCTGTTTCCAAGGAAACCACATCTGTAGCTTAACAAGAGTATCAGTCTGTGTTGACATAAGCAAGCAAAAGAGACCATTTCATCATTGGACTGAATTACGTCTCTCTTGCTTGCATGGGTTTTGGTTAATGCGATTTCAGCGACCTGAGGGCGAAATGTTGTGAAGATGTCATTAGTCAGAAATCATAGCTACTTAGACATGTTCATGTTTGGGTCTTACGTGCATTGTGTATAGTAATGTTTTTTTATTGAATAAGACTGAATATAGAAGCAATTTTTTCAGGCAAGGTTGTTGTGAATTGACAGGCAAATTCAACTCAGATTAACTCAGGTGAAGCTATGTGTAATCTGCTGTACAGATCTTGGAATTGTGACATTTTTGTGTTCAACTAAGCAGGTGCTCAAGAAATCACATTGACCTTTTCTTGTCATCAGTTACAGTATGATTAAAGCTGAAGTATGTTCCTCTGCCATTAGTTGGACTCATAGCCATTGGTTAAGTCAATGTATCTGTTGGTCTGCTCAAGACAACCTAGCAGTATCTGAATAATCGAACAACAATTGGCTTAAATGGCTCTGCGTATTAACCTGACACAGAGAGAAGCATTTTAACATGTAAAAATGTTACACATTATCTATAAAGCAATTCAACGTTTAGATTTTTTTACCATTTGATATTGTGGCCATAGCTGTCTTTATTCTCACAAACATTGATTTATTGAATAGCTGATAACCTGCTGGCTATTCAGACCTGTATTAATAACCTTTATCAATTTTACTCAGTCTAAATAAAAATCTGAATTCTTCTATAGTTCTCAGTCACATATAACAGCTGTCACATTATTTATGAACTTCTGCAAATTCCAAATTATTTAATTAATTCTATTTTTTTAAGATTTATCAGCAAATTGAGGATTATCTTAATAGCTGCTTTGTCTTGACTGCTATATTAAATTACAGTATTTAACATAATTTTAGCTGGAACACGGGAAAGGAAATACACTTTGGTTTCCTATTTTTTTTTCTTCAGGACCCGCATTTTAGAATGAAGAGCTAGTGAAAAGTAAAAAATAAAAATTTTCTTAATTTGCGTGATTATTTAACTTGCAGTTTACAACGTATTACTATCTATCACTAGACCTGAGACCCATTTTGGGTTGTGACCCATCAGTTGAGAATCTTTGCTAACAGGACACTGGAAAGGTGAAGTACATTTGGAAGGAATACTTTCATCATATGTCATCTTCACAGTATTATTATATAAAAATAGCTTCTCTACTACTGTCAGGGGCAATTCAGGGTCAGCCTTTATCCAGTGAACTGATTTAACTCCCCAGCATGGTGTTGCAAAAGGTTTTTTCCTTGTGATTCTGGAGAGTAGTGCATTTAGGTGGCACTCTTTTAGCTTCAAGATGAAGTCATAAACAACAGAGTGTATGTAATTACATTATTGTAATAAGTTTATAACCTTGAGACTTTGGAGAGTTGATTTATGGCCGTCTTTCTCTTTAGGTCCCAGTGAATGGTGCTCCTCAGTTTTCAGAAGGGCCAGTAAATGCTGACTTCTCAGGAGTCCTTCAGGTAACAGGCAACTCTCTCACTTTGCAACACTTCTACAGTGCTCTGCCGTATTTGCATTTCCTCTGTGTGGTAGCACAGCTGTGATTTCCTGAAAGCCTGCTCCACCTTAAGTTTAAGGTTACTGTTTTGAAGCGTATTCTTGCACTGTGTGTCTTCTAGAGTGTTGATCCATTGATCTTCTGTAGCGGCTGGCCATTAGTGCAATTTGAGAATGTTTTGTATGGGCATTTTTCATCTCTAGCTGAAGTGAAAGCTGCTTTCTCACAGTTTATCTGTTTCACTGTCTTTTACTCAGACTCCATTCACTTTCGGGGTGAACCAGAGGGCCCCCTACACCACAGGTGACCGTTGCCTGCTGTGTCGCAGTGAGCGCAAGGACACCGTCTCCCAGGACATGGGAGGATCCAGTCAGAATGGCACAGCCCAGTCCCCCAAATCTTCCAGTGCCCTTCAGTTGCCTCTGTACGTCTGCTCCGACTGCAAACGCACCGTGGAGACGGACGATCGTCAGCCCCCCCTCGACCAGTCTCTGTTGGTATGTTTTGTTTCCTTCAACGCTTGCATGTTTTTCCTCTGCCTCTAGTCTTAAAAAACATAATTGGACAAATAATGAGCCTGGATTCCTGTATTTAACATGTTCATTTTCAGCTGAGTCAGAGGAGTCCTGAATGTTTAAAGGAATTGTTGGTGCTCTCAGTATTTTTCCCTTAAAAAAGGTTTATCCCTAAAGCAACAAATTGTATGTCTCCAGTCATATCATTAGCCAAATAAAATCCGTTTTATTTTACCTGGATGAGGTTGCCTCATGTTGAGATCACATGACCAGCCAAATACTTCTTTACTGTAAACTTAGGGTGACCAGTATGTCTTCTATTTCCCTGGACAAGTCCAAACCTGGATTTCCTAATTGCCTATTTTTTGTCTTTTTCTTTTGTTTCTGTTGTTTTCATACTTACTTGACTGAAAAGTAGTTTGACCAAAAACATGCAGGCCAGAAGGTGGGATCTACAGAGAACAGTAAAACCAGTGCAAATACTCATACATGTTATGTATGAGGACATTGGAGAGCACACCAATAGGAAGACCAGAGGGCCCCCGGACATTCAAAACCCGGACATTTTAAGCAATTCTGAAATTCCGACCAGGACAAATACGTCTGTCAAAGAGGATGTATGGTCACACTAGTAAACCCCATTTTGTTTGACATTTGAGCTTGTAATATAAATGAATTTGGAGTCAGTATAAGTCTAAGATGACTGCCAGGGCAGGATTACATAGGTACCACCATTGTCTGTTATATTGGTTTGGAAAGAGACCACTAGTAGTTTCATTTTCACTGCACATTGATTTCATAGGCAGATAGATGTGCTGTTTTCCCTCTTGACATGTTTTGGATAAGAATGTTTTTAGAGCAGAGCTTTCCAAACTTCAGAGGCATAAGGCCCCCCAATTTTATCTTTGCACAAAATGACATCATTTATGCACTGTGGTTCCATCAGCATTATGCACACTTCCATAAAATGTTCAAACCATGTTGTTTTGAAGGTAAAATGATTAGCTATGTTCTCTTTACAACTTAATTGCATCTAAATCCAAAATGCTACGTTATATTATGTCAAAACTTGTAACAAAAGCTACATAGACATACAGATCACAAATTGATTGCATTTTAACCAATACCTGTTGAACAACATTTAAATGACTTTACGACAGCTACATTCGAATTGAAGAGTGACGTGAATGTTTTTTCCCTCTCAAATGTTGAACTACTACTTACATGGTATTCTAAAAATTCATGATTGATATGCTGCAAAAGGTCTGAATTTAATAGTCAAAGATTTCAGTCCAAATCTTTACACAGAACAATAAACAATGGAGATGCAGTGCAGTTGAGTGCAAAACACATTCTGTATGAATGACCCCTTAAGGATTTGATGCCTGGCTGTATAGATTTCAATTTAAGGAGATCGGATTAGCGGAGAAACATTATTACCTTGTTAGAGAGCCCAGGGTATTCGGAGGACAGGTGCAACCAGAACAGAAGTTTCTTTACTTGTTATGCAGTCAGGTCAACTTGCTGAGGTTGATGCACTGTCATGCTTCACCCCACATTGCATTGAAAATATGCATCTATCAATGCATTTTGGAATAGGATGATTGTGGGCTTTCTGACTGGTTGAAATATTATAATAATAGATATAAAATATATAATAGAAATATGCAAGATATGTCACCTTGTTATAATGAAAAAAGAATAATAATAATAATAATGAACATTAGTTTAGTGTATGTCCCATAATGATACCGTGAGAAAATATATTTTGTATATGTTTTAATTTGGTTTAGCTTTGGTTATGGCACCCCCACAATACCTCTTTGGCCCACTGGGGACTGCAGCCTACAGTTTGGAAAGCTCTGTTTTAGAGTACGTGCTGGTTGATGCTTCTCTTGCCTTGTTATTTATGACTTGTTTTGAAAATTAAATAAATAAAATATGTAGATTAGCTTCTAAAAGATGCACTGGCGATTTTAACCATTTCATTTTTTAGTCATCAGACATTTCAGAATCAGACGCAATAGAGATGCAATATTTCAATGCGTCTCTACGTGTATGGTCTCATTTTTGTGTTTCCTTCTGATAACATTTTCTTTTCAAGTTTAAGGAGAAGTTGTCCTGTGTAGCTGACACGTACTCTAAACTGGTTTTATAATTTAATAATGTTCTTGTCACCACAGGGCTCTTTCTTCCAAAAGCAATTTTGAAAAAACACCTGTAGGGAGCAGCTGTAGATTTTAGGTAGGAGAACACTCAAGGTGGAAAAGTCATTTGATCCAAAGGAAAAAAAAATAATAATAATTTTTTCTTTCCCACGTCAACATTATTCAACCCAAATTTGGAGTGTAGAGTAAGTAGCAGCAGTGGGTCAGAACGTTTTTGAGAATAGCCTGAAAAAAGAATTGATGGTACATAATTCTTTTCTTGATCTTCATCAGAATCAGGACTTCTTATTGCACATGCCAGTGGGTAATGGCGGTTTGTCCCAAGAGCCCTTGGGGGCCGGAGGGAGACTGACAGTCGGTGCTCCTACGCTGCCTGCTCCAGATCTCAGCGCTCCCCTCACTGCAGACACTGTGTGTAGTTGTGAGGCTTGTTATGAGCGGAGGTGAGTCCTGCATCAGTCTCAATGGGCTTTTATTTTTTTATATACATGTTGTGGGATCAGCTTACATGTGTCTTATTCACAGGCTGTTTTTGGTCTTATCAAGACTTGTTTATTTCTTCATCTGCAATGCTTTGATTGTGGTGTCTTTGGTCAGGGAAATCACGGCTGAGTCAGAGCGGGAGTCACAACAACTGCAGAATCACTGGTCTGAGGTCAGATACCTGGTCCGGTGCATTTACCGGCAGACTGGGACTCCGCTGGCTGATGATCAGGATCAGCCTCTTGACCGGGACAAAGAGAGCATGAAGGAACTCGTTGACAGGTACTGATTCATTCTGACCACCTTTGACATAAGTATCTTCATTCACTACCATTCAAAAGCTTGGCATCATAAGACTTTTTTTCATTTTTGAAGCAGTAAATTGATCAAGAGGTAGGAAATACATTTATAATGTAATCCTGAAAAATGTGTCATGGTTTGGAGGCTCTTAATGAAAATGACAACATCACTGCGGTTTTGTGGATCTTCTAACTGTGTATACTATACTGTGTAATAAACTTTAATAATCACATTAATAATTTTACTGGACAATGCTTGAAATCTCATTTCTCTCCCCATAGCCTCACCTCACTTTCTTTTTTTTTTAGGCTTTGTGAGAAGGATCCCTACCAGTTGTACCAGCGTCTGGAGCAGCAGGCAAGGGAATATGTCTTAGAGATGAAAGTGCGGCTACTCAAGCACCTGTCCACAGGCTCAAAGGCACCCAGTTCAGTGTCTCAAGGGCCTCCGCAGGCCCACCAGTTCATCTCACTGCTGCTAGAGGAGTACAATGCGCTCTGCCAGGCGGCCCGCACCATCAGCAGTTTCCTGCTCACCCTGGTGTGTTGTTGCAACCCAGCCATATTACACACATACTAGTGTTGTCAAAAGTACCTGTACTTCGGTACTTCAATTTTACTTCAATTTTTAATTCTACTAATTTAATTTCTACAGTACTGTTAATACTGAGTACTTGGTCAATCCTGCTTTGAAACACTTGCACGTGTGAATATGAATAGTAAAAATATGTTTAAGCACAACCATAAGTATTGCCTACTACTAGCAATGTTATTCTTCTTCAGGAGAATGAACATTTGCAGAAGTTTCAAGTGACATGGGAGCTCCACAATAAGCACCTTTTTGAGAACTTGGTGTTCTCTGAACCCATCCTGCACAACAGTCTACCTGCCTTAGTGGCCCAGCTCAGGTATGGTCTTTGTTGATTCAGTTAAAGCTTTATCATTCTTATAGCACTCCTCTGCATGTATAGATACCATTATTTTGTTTTTGTTGAATAGGCAGGGCACAACATCCCGTGATTCATACAGTGAGGATATGTACCGTACACTGCTGGAGAGATACCACCAGCTCGATCAGGAGATGAGTGCAGTGGCTCTTGAATGGCTGGAGTGTGAGAAGAGGATTGATGACTATGTTGATGAGCAGGTATATTTTTTTGGCCGGTAATGTGAATGTAGCCTTACTGAACTAATCATTGGTGGCTCTCTTGCATGGTCTTGCATCTGATACCAGTTTTGCCTGTTTGCAGTTGCTTTTCAAGGTTGAAGGTCAGAATCTCACAAATCAAAGAACAGAACCACATAAGTCTTTAATTAATAGAAATGTAAGTTGCAGCACAAGTCACTCATTATGCATTATTAATCTTCATACATGATTTTGTCCTTTACAAAGCAGTTTATTGAGTGGAGATAAATGATTTCTCCTTTTTTTTTTAATAAGATGTCTTTAAGAACCAAGCAGCGGATGCTCAAAGAAGATGCAGAGATCTTCAAACAGAAAAGATTTTTTGAAGAGCAGGTAATTTTTCTTTTGAGATTAAAAAAGTTGTTTAGGCAAGTGTACCCAAATTAAAGTATGCATGTACAGTGCTTTCTTGACAACTAGTGGAATTAATATTAAATTGAATATGGTATTTACTGTATTCCTGATTAACATGAAAATTCTCCATTCAGTCACCAGTTGTACAAGACCTTTGCACTGTACCTTTAGATTCAATTATCACTGTTAAAAAATGTATCACAAATATATTAAGCAACACAAGTATATTCAAACTTGATGACAGTGAGAAAAGTTTGTTGAGCAGCAAATCATCATATTAGAGTAAAGGATCATCTGACACTGAAGACTGGAGTAATGACTGCTGAAAATTCAGCCTCGCTGTCACAAGAATAAATTGCATTGTATTAAAATAGAAAAGAATTCTTATGTGTTAAAAAACATATACATATATATATATATATATATATATATATATATATATATATATATATATACACACACACACACACACATATCTATATATATATATATATATATATATATATATATATAAATATATATATATACAGTGCCTTGCAGAAGTATTCAAACCCCTTCATTTTTTTCACGTTTTGTTATGTTGTGGCCTTATGTTAAACTGCATTAAATTACTTTTTTTTTCCACATCAATCTACACTTCATACACCATAATGGCAAAGCAAAAACAGAACTGTCACACTTTGGAAATTTATAAAAAATAAAAAATGTGAAATAAGTACACTGCATAAGTATTCAAACCCTTAACTCAGTACTTAGCTGAAATACCTTTACAGGCTGAAGTCTTTTTGGGTGTGATGCGACAAGCTTTGCACATCATCATTTGGCAATTTTCTGTCGTTCTTCACCTCACCTGTTCACCTCTCAAGCTCTGTTGGGTTGGATGGGGGCAGATGCACATTTTCAGGTTTCTCCAGAAATATTTGATTTGGTTTAAGCCCAGGCTGTGGCTGGGTCACTCAAGGGCATTCACAGAGTTTTCTATAAGCCACTCTTGCTGTGTGCTTTGGGTCATTGTCCTGTTGGAAGGTAAACTTTCTGCCCAGTCTGAAGTTCTGAATGCTCTGGACTGGGTTTTCATTAAGGCTATCTCAATATTTTGGTGCACTGAGCTTGTCTTCTACTCTGATGAGTCTCTCAGTCGCTGCCGCTGAAAAACAGCCCCACAGCATGAGGCTGCTACCAGCACACTTTACTTTTAGGATGGTACTCTGCAGGTGATGAGCAGAGCTGGTTTTCTTCAAACATGATGCTTGGAATTGAGGTTCATCAAACCAGAGAAAATTGTTTCTCAGAGTCTGAGGGTCTTTTAGGTGCTTTTTTGCACATTCCAAGTGGGTTTTTGTGTGTCTTCACTGAGGAGAAGATTGAGTCTGGACACACTGACATAAAACCCAGATCGGTGGAGTGTTGCAGTGATGTTTGTCCTTCTGTAGGTTTCTCCTATCTCCACATATGATCATGGAGCTCAACTAGAGTGACCATCAGCTTCTTGGTCACCACTCTAACCAAAGCCCTTCTCCATCAGTTGTTCAGTTTGGCCAGGAGGCCAGCTCTAGGAAGAGTCCTGGTTGTTCCAAGCGTCTTCCATTATGGATAATGAAGGCTACATGATTCTGCAGAATTTTTTATGAACTCAAACTGATGCAAACCTGTTTCTGAGCTCTACAGGCAGTTCTTTTGACCTCAGGGCTTGGTTTTTGCTCTGATATGCATTTTCAGCTGTTAGACCTTTTATTAAGATGTGTGTGCCATTCCAAATCATACCCATTCAATTGAATTTGACACAGGTTAACTTCACTCAAAGCGTAGTAACATCTACAAGCAATATGAATGCTCCTGACCTGAGCTAAATTTCAACTGTCCCAGATAATGGTTTGAATACTTATGCAATGGAATCATTTGTTTTTTATGTATAATAAATTTGCAAAGATGTTAAAACATGTTATTTGTTTTGTCATTATGGTGTGTGAAGTGTAGATTGTTGTGGAAAAAAGTAATTTAAAGTGGTTTAATGTAAGGCTGCAACATAACAAAATGTAAAAAAAAAAGAAGGGGTTTGAATACTTCTGCAAGGCACTGTATGTGACCCCGGACCACAGTCTTAAGACGCTGGGGTATATTTGTAGCAATAGCCAAAAATACATTGTATGGGTCAAAATGATTGATTTTTCTTTTATGCCAAAAATCATTATGACATTAAGTAAAGATCATGTTCCATGAAGATATTTTGTAAATTTCCTACTGTAAATATATCAAAACTTAATTTTTGATTAGTAATATGCATTGCATATTTAAAAGCGATTTTATCAATATTTAGATTTTTTTTGCACCCTCAGATTTCAGATTTTCAAATAGTTGTATCTCGGCCAAATATTGTCCTATCATAACAAACCACACATCAATGAAAAGCTTATTTGTTCAGATTTCAGATGATGTATAAATCTCAATTTTGAAAAACTGACCCTTATGACTGGTTTTGTGGTCCAGGGTCACATATGTATGTGTTATCCTTTTAAAAGTAGATGTTTACCAACCACAATTATTGTTTTAATTTTGTGATTGCAGTTCCTACCGAACAGTAAAAAATCTCTGGTTGGTGACAGTAAATTCACAGACACAGTGAAACAAATGCTTTCGTCCAGACTGAGTATCCCCGACTGTCCCAACTGCAACTACAGACGGAGGTATTTATCATTTTCATTCAGTAATAATATGTGTATATGTAATAAGTTTGATTTTTCATGTCTTCCTTTTAAAGTGATACATTTTGGGGGCCACATTTAGAAAATACAAATAAAAAAAAAATTCTAACCTTTTAGTATATTGGTAGCCTTGTGTACTCATTGAGTTAATGCATTTATCTCCAGATGCACCTGTGATGACTGTAGCCTGTCTCACATCCTGACCTGTGGCATCATGGATGCTCCTATGGCAGAGGATCTTCATCTGAAGCTGCCCCTGCAGGCAGGGCATCCCCGGGACTACCTGTCAGAAGTCCATCCCCCCAGCATGTCATCGGGCAGCTCAGGGTCTGGCTCGGCCCCAGGCTCCCCCATAACCATTCAGCAGCACCCACGCCTCATCCTACCACAGGATGGCACCACCACATTGTGAGTTAAAACTGCTTTGTGCTTTCTCCTTAATATGAAATTAATCTGATTACTTGGAACACTCATTTTCAATGAAGGTCCCATGAATTTATACCAATTTTTCCTCTTATGAAAATAACATTTATTACAAAAATGATTCTGCAGATGTGTATCTTTAACTACATGTAGCCATTAGTGCTGTCAATCGATTAAAAAAAATTAACTAATTAATCGCACATTTTTCTAAAATTAATCGCGATTAATTCCACCTAACATTAAAGTTTTTAAATATACTTTTATATTGCAACAATTTCACATTCAATCTTCAAATGTACAATGTACAAACAACATACAGTATATTTTTAATATTTCTTTAATGGCATCTTTTTTTTATGAATGAAGGCCAGCATCACTGATATCAATACTACTGATGTCTCTATAAAATAGTTTTTTTCCCTGAATATTTAACCATTGACTGTAGCCACTCAGCATTACAGTATAATTGAGAGCTATCAATTTTAAAATTTATTAGACTTAACTTCTAATTTAAGTGAACTTAAAACAATCTTCACATGAACCCATTATAATAAATGACATATTTACCTACCTGTGCCCTTCTGCAGAAATATACAGAAAATGAATACTTACCAAACACTACATTCTAAATTAAATATAGATGAACCCCTTAAAGCTATAAAAGTTATTGATTTCCTCTTTTTTCCTTTGGTTCTTGGATTAATAGACATCACAGCAGCTGGTTATTAGCTTATTTGTCTGCTATAGCTTTAAAAGCTGCTGCTGCTGAACGTGACGCGGATCTGACATGCCTTTTCTGACCCACTTCAGGTCTTAAAGTCTCTACTAATGAGCGGACGAGTTGAATCGGGTGTTTTAGATGAGAGAGACAGTGCTGGGCTGCCTCAGGACAGTTTTTAAAACCATTTCAGAGACACGTTCTTAAATGTGACGCATATATAACATATTGCATGCATGTATGCAGTTTTAATGCAGCTTTAATCGCCTTTTTGGTAACTTCATGCCTTAACTGACGGCATAACTAGGACATTGCATGCACGTAGTTTCTTTCGCTGTTTGATATGAAATGATACAGGCTACAGCGCGCGCCGGCACCTTTGTGCGTGTATTTGAAGAGAGCGCGCTACGAGCACTATCTTTTCCGCGCTCGTTTGACTCGCGCCTGGCGCGGAGGCGAAGTTAGAGCGTGTCTGAAACGTCTCCCGTTTGATGTGGTCATAAAGCCGTTCTGCATCTAAATAAACGCAATCCTTTTCAAGAAAAGAGACAGAGGCAGCAGTTGCGAATGGGGTGGCCAACCGTAGCCCCGCCCCTGCGTTAAATATTTTTAATTAATCGCATGCGTTAACGCGCTAATTTTGACACCACTAGTAGCCATATTAACAATCAGTCAGTAATGATACTGAAGATTTTCATGATCATTAAGTACACATCACTGACAGTAATGACAACTTGAAGTTTAAAAAGTGAGTCAAATGTATATTTAGTAACTCCACTGACAGATTTGGCGAGCTCATTCAGTAAAGGACTGATTTAAACTGGTAACTCTTGATTTGAAGTCTTTTTGAATGATTCATTAAAGGAACCAGCTGATGAGAGTCACTTTTTGTGAGTCAGCTTACATTGTTCACACTGTGTTTGTTTACAATTCTGTGAGGAAATATTTTTTTCTCCCTGCATTCAAGGAAAAACAGTATTATACATATATACATAAGTATACACACACACACAACCATTTAAAATTGGGGGTAAGAATTTTTTTTGTTTGTTTTTGAAAGAAGAGTACTATGTTCATCATTTATTTAACAAAAAATAAAATTAATAATAATGTTAAATTATTACAGTTTTAATTTACTTTTCTATGTTAATGTATATTAAAATTTTAATGTATATTATATATGTTACCAGCCCCAAACCTTTGCACTGTAGTGTATATAAATGCAAAAGGTTTGTTGTTCCCTGTCTGCTTGCTTTATGGCTGCACTTTATAATCATTTTATGAGCTGTTAAGGGTTTTTACGTGGACAATGCTGAATTGTAGGCTTGGAAATTTTTTTGCAATGTGTAGTACTGGTAATAGGTCTCCTGTGGACAGTATTGCAAAATCAGATAAGGGTCAAGTTCCAATTACTATAGTCATTACTGTATTTATGATTTCAATGACTTCATAATGTACTTTCCTGCTGAGCTCACTCAGTTTCTTTTTTTCAATAATACAGTGTCATCAGTTTTTATTACATCACAACATTTACTTTCCTTTTTCTGCCCCAGCGATGATGAAATTCCTCCGTTGTCTGCCATCTACCCTCTGAGTGGGTACGAAGACCCCACGGTGGTGGCCAGCATTAATGGCATTCACACTCAGCTCAGTGGAGGAGAAGAGAGCATGACCCTTAAAGATAAAGTAGGTGACAGTGTTGTTGCTTCCTACAGTATACAATAAACATTTGTCAACTGTAAAAATTTGACATTTGAATTTAGAAAGCTGGTAATAAGCTCTCCTCTCTCATTCTCCCAGTCTTCACGGGGGAGCAGCAGCAGTAGCAGTTCCTCTGAAGGTGATGAGGAGGAGAGGGAGAGTGGTGGAGAGCCTCCAGGCCAGGAGGAGTCACTCTCTGGAGGGAAAAATGACTGTCCGCCTCCGTCATATCCTCATACACAGGTAGATCTTAAAAAAAGATGTTACTGGGACTTTAAGAATATGTATTAAACAAAAGCTACAGTATAGATGAACTTAGACAACAATCCCTGAACACTTTTACAAAAGACCCCCAAGGGGTTAAAAGAAGAAAAATATAGAATGTATTTTTAAGTGTTGCAAAGTTAAGATGTGCTTTCAAAGTATAAATTAAATATTAAATTAAATATAATTAAAGAGAAGCGAGAGCATATCATACATCGGTTTGTCCCGAATATCACGAGTTTATACAACAGTAAATAAGACGTTGATATTGTGTTCTATTTTAAACACAATATTAGCGTATTTGCTCAGTTTTGCAGAGAACATTACCTTTAAAGCCATAGTAGAATTGTTGTGCATCTCCGAGAAACACACCGGTGTTTAGTTTGTGAATTAAACCGCGTTTTGAGCGAATCGTGTGAATCAATGATTCAAAGGCCTATTCATAAACAGAGCCATTTGCTACATTCCTGAATGAATCAGCCATTTGAATGAATCGAATGAATGACATTTACCGCCACCTGCTGGCAGATTTAATTTCTTATTTAGAGTATCATTTAATTATTATTTTTATTATTATTATTATTATTATTATTAATAATAATAATAATAATAATAACAACACTAAAGGGATAGTTCACCCAAAAAATTAAATTCTGTCATTTACTCACCCTCATGTCATTTCAAACCTTTCTTTTGTGGAACATAAAAGAAGGTATTTTGAAGACTGTTGGTAACAAAGCTGTTTTGGTTACCAATGACTTTCATTGTATGAACAAACAATACTGAGATGTTTTTCAAATGATCTTCTTTTATGTTCCATAGTTTACGCTAGGTCGTTGTAGCCTAAATGTTTGTGTAATAAATTTTGTGTTGAATCAAATAAAATATTTCTAATGCTACAATTTGTAATATCTACTTGATACTTTCTCATTTAACACAAAATAGCTTTAAATAATCTTTTGTGGGTATTTTCAGTCAAATTTATTTTGCGATTAATTAATTGAAACATCATGTAATTAATTAGATTTAATCGACTGACAGCCCTAGTAAATATATAATGTCATATTTGTGAGTTGTAGGATTTTTTTAGAATGCACCTATATCATAATTATTCAACCTCTATTCAGCATTGCTGTTCGGTAGGGTCCAAAATTGTGAAATTGTGTCAAAATGAAATTTAAGCCTTTTTAACTGTAACAACTTTTAATCCACTTGAGCTGTTACACATACGTAAGTTTAGCCCATGCGTGTTCTGAAGTTGAGTAGCAAATATGGCCTTTGGCGAAATAAATATTTGTTTCCATTTTAGGTGGATCAGGTACAACATCCGTGCGAGTGTCATGTGTGCAATCAGGGCAACGGGGACGGTAGCACCTCCGGCCTGAACTCCACCTGTCTGCCTACCAGCAGACTGCATGCAGGGGGTCACCAGTTCTTCTCAGAGAAGACGGCAGCCCACCCCGCCCTCCACCTCTACCCCCACATCCATGGCCATCTACCCTTACACAACCTCTCCCACCTGCCCAGACCACTGCTGCCCACCCTCTACTCCACCCCTCCGCTCACACACAGCAAGGTTAGACGTGTTCACGTGCACAAAAATGCACAGGAAATTCCCATCCTTCCTTTTGAGAGATGTGTGAGTGCATTTGCTGTTATTTTTCCAGCCACAAGGGGGGTGACTTGTATCAAAAATCATAATCTTAAAAAAAAGGCACAGGTGCAAAATTTCACTTCTTGCTGGGCATGTCCCTTTCCACATCATTGACTATTGCTTATAAAGCAATGACACAATGTCACCATAAGTTTCCTATTAGATTTTCAGTAGCCTTATTATAAATCATTTTAAAGTGACATTTCCTAATAAATTTTTCATATAATGATCCCAACTCTCTTCACATCATCTTCTCTAGACTCTCCCTTCCACCCCCACATCCAGTCACACAGGCGGAAAGCAGCAAGTGTTCAACCCCACCCTACCGGAGCACGTCTACCAGAGCTGCTTCAACACAGCAGGGGATTGGAACGGCTCTTTGCCATGTCCCTCACTCAAACTAGAGAACCTCTGGGATACGCACATGATGAAGAACTGGAACCCTTCTGTGCTGCTCCAGGAGCCCCTACCTGGTCGGTTGCCCAAGTCATTTTAAAGATGTTTTGCACACTTCAAAGCGGATAAAACTACACTTCCATTTCAACTAAAATGCATTTCGAATTTTTAATGTGGAGAGTTGTAACATCTAAGAGTTATTCAGGTGCTTAAAACATTAACAGGCTCCATTTAGATCTGATATTAACGTTTCTGGTGATCTGATCACTCAGACTACATTCAGAAGCTGTGTTGGGGAAAGTTACTTTTAAAAGTAATACATTACAATATTGCATTACTCCATAAAAAGAAACTAACTGTGAGTGAAATTAATAAGACTCAGGCTGAAGAAAATGCCTCTCCACTTACTCCCAGTTTCTCTCAACACAGGGACAGGAAAGGTGTCAGTGAATAAATAAGAAAACAAAGTAACTTGCCTTATTTCAAAAATTAACTCCAATATTTTCTTGTTAATTTAAAAGTAATGCGTTACTTTACTAGTTACTTGAAAAAAAGTAATCTGATTATGTAACTCGCGTTACTTGCAATGCCTTACCCCCAACACTGTTCAGAAGTACACTCCTAAAGTCACCATAAAATCAAAATGCACAATTATTATCTTTTTAATTTTTCAGTGTTGATTATAATTTATCCATTCACAGTATAGTTTTTTTTTTTTTATTTGCCCTTTTAATCCTTAATCAAAATCATTAACTTCCTATCTCCCTCCAGCGACATCTTTTTTTAAAGAGTAGCCAATAATCCTTCCCTCCCTTCACCTGTCACTCACATGAGATCACAGCAATTAGCAAACAACAACAATCTAATTAGTTTCTGATGGACAAAATCATGTGTCATCCTACAATTTTTTTTTCTCATTCAGGAAGCTCTTTCAGTTGGATGCACGTCACAATAGAGATTTTCTCCTCTATTGTGTTGTACCTCCAACTGAAACAGACGATTGAAATTTTGGTTTCATGCTGACTTTAAAAATTTGCATCTGTGGAAGAACCTTTAAAATCCATTGAACCCTTCCACTGGACAAAGCGTATTTAAAATAAAAACAAATTTTTAAAATGTTCTTCACACTAAAGAAAAATGGTTCTTTTAAGAACTGTGAATTGAAAGGTTCTTTGAGGAACCAAAAATGGTTCTTTAATGACACTTCTGTAACAGTTCACACTTTGGAACATTTATTTTTAGGAGCGTATTAGAAAACCACATTTGACTAGATCACACTTGTAGTTCAAGCCCTAATGTGTCCTAGACAACCACAAATAACCTCCTACTCACCTGTCAGTCATACAGTGTGCTAAAATAAGGGCTTCGAACCTGGCCAGTTATGGGTGGCTTTAAAGGAAATTAAGGGTCAGATCAAATAATTTGGAAAAGCACAATGTGCAAACAGGACCAGGATTTGTGTTTAGATACTTCAGATACTTGACTAAAATAACTGAGAAATAAACTTAAAACATTATGGCCCGGTTTCATAGACAGGGCTTAGCCTAAGCCAGGATTAGGCCATAGTTCAATTAGAACATTTAAGTAATTTTTATAAACATGCCTTAGGAAAAAACATTACTGGTGTGCATTTTAAGACAAAACAAAGGCACTAACATGGTTTAAGATCAGTCAGTGCAAGTTTCTTTCAGTTGAAACAGCTCAGATTTTCATTTTAGTCTAGGACTAGGCTTAAGCCTTGTCTGTGAAACTGGGGGTATGTTTGTATGTAGTCACAAAATCAGAGTCCACCTCTCAGTCTATTCAGAATTCATATCAGAATGGCCACATACACACTGAAATCATTTTTATTTTCTAAAGTCTTATTCCCTAAATATATATGGAGTACAGGATTCACGTACAAGAATTGACATAGTGATAACCATAGTAAAAGTTTGACTTAATGAAGCCATAAACTAAAAACTACAAACAATTTAGCTGTTGACTGAGCTGTTTTTGACCAAAGTAGTAGTAACAGCCATAGACATTTAGTCACCTGGCCATCATTAGCAAAATGCCATCCACAGAGGAGGCATGTTATGTTTATACTCATTAAGCTGTTGCTTTTAAATGGCGTGCTCTCTCTGGACCATAATTGATGGGTTTCCCCGAGACCGCAGGGCTGGTAGTGAGAAAGTGTTGGAGAGAGATCAAAATTTGTGAATGAGTCAAAACGCAATTTTCTAGCACCATACCTCAGACGAGCCATTTCTGTCCAAAAATGGTTGGCGTCACTGCAGAAACAGCTACATGTTCAGTTCGCCTCTATAAACGTATATATTTGAAATGCATTTAAACAGTCACTAAAGAACCGAAAAAATGTGGCCTGTGGCTTTAAACATTTTAAGTATCTCTCTGACCCTGAAACTCTTCTCTTTATCAAAGGTGACATGCTGGGCCCTCCCCTTCCCGACGTGCCCCTTCTCTCCTCCAGTTTGGACCCCAATGTCAATCCCCACCCTGCCCTGGATGGCAAAGAGAAGAAGAACGGCGCCAAGAAAAAGTGTCTCTTCAACTACCAAGATGCCTTCATGGAGGCGAGTGAAGTGGTGATGGCCACTTCCTCTGCCACCTCCTCTGTCTCCAGTACCGCCACCACTGTCCAGTCGAGTAATAATCACTTCCACATTTCTAAATGACCCATTTTGAGTGTTTAGATTTAATTTTTGCTTTCCTGTGCTTATTTTCCTCCATTTTCCCTTTGTTTTTAGATGAAGTTTTCCATAATTTAGGTAAAGAGGACCATAGACATCCCACTCCTGTTGCTCCTAGGAATAGTCCCACTAGTCTCACGTCTCTCCCCCCTCTCAGCGGAACCTCACATCCTTCTTCCCCCAACACACACCTACCCAGTATAGGCACCCAGTCCTTCCAAAAGACTGTAACTCAGACTCCAGGCTTCATGGATGTCCATCAGGGTTTGTGCTTGTCTTCTGGTGAGCAGCCAGCCGCCCCGGTCGATGGTTTAGTCAGTGGTCCAAATAGCGTGTGCAGGTCAGTCCCCTATTTATACCATTTATAAGTTTTCTGTGTGATCTTCCTGCTGTGCCAGCATCTAAAACACATAGATAAACTGTTATATTCAATACCACGTCAAGCTTTACATTTTTAATAAAGACTCTGGAATTGAGTAATCAGGATACTCAAAGTCAGGATGTTTTTGTCAGTGATCCAGACTGTGAGGGTCATCGCTGTGAAGGGAACGGAGGCTATGAGCACCAGCCATATGAAGGAGAGGAGAGCCAAGATGAGGACAGCAGCTCGGAGCACAGCTCCTCCACCTCAACCTCCACCAATCAGAAAGAAGGAAAGTACTGTGACTGCTGCTACTGTGAATTCTTCGGTCATGGAGGGGTACGGAAACACTCTCACTTGGCTTTCACCAAACTGGTCAATTAAAAGTCTTACTAATTAGGATAGGGCAGTGTGACCAAAGTTTTACATCATTGTATAAATTAATAAATATAACATGACTCTCATTAAAGGAATTTAACACAATATGATAGATACAAAAAAAGTTTTGTATATGAAATTATCAAGAGGTAATGGCTGTTTTTGGAAAATCACATATTTAAAATTAAATGATAGTAAAAATTAAAAAGGTACATCCCATATATGTTTACTTTGGATATATATCAAATTTAATTTACTTTTGCGGTCATTTAACACTCACTTCAAGTTAATCTTTTAAAAAAACAGTTATCATTTAATTTAATTTAAAACTAGAATTTTTTTGTGTTTTATTTATGTACTGGTATTGACTTGTCATTTATCAGTTATCAGTTATCATGCATAACATTATTGACAGGCTTATTGGTATTTGTGAGAATTGGTAATGAAGGAAGATACTTTTTCCTGTCACTCTACCATTAATGCAAAGCAGTCTTGCCCACAGATATAATCCATGTAAATGTATATGTACCAGTATAGTAAAATCTCTACAAGCTGACACTTCTCTTCCCTCACTTTCAATTATAGTCAGGTACTTTGAGATATCAGAGATTCCAATCAGTATGTGCTGTTCCCACAGTGTCATTGATGGATCAGTGCATGTACTTATTTCCTGCACCGTATCAGTTTTGCATGCTCCACTGCTTATGTAAATCAAACCATTAAAGGAATATTTGTGGAAGCAGTTCATGTTAACCATTTATCGTTGAAGGTGTCATGAATAAATAAGCTAATCAGGCTTATGTTGTTTGCGCTGCGTAGCCCCCTGCCGCACCCACTAGTAGGAACTATGCAGAGATGCGGGAGAAGTTGCGACTCAGGCTGACTAAGCGGAAGGAGGAACAGCCTAAGAAAGAAGATTTGCTGCTGGAGCGGGACGGGGTGGAGGACCATCGCAAGGTAGAGGACCTGTTACAGTTCATCAACAGCGCAGACAACAAACCAGCCAGTAGCTCCAAAGCAGCCAAACGTGCCCGTCACAAACAGAAAAAGGTAAACTTATTTTGTAGAATTATGCTCTTTTGTCTAAATCTATTCATCATAAAACTATATTTAAATGAATTACAACTGTCCTTTTTTTTTTTTTTTTTTTCATTATAAGAAAGTCTTAGAAAAGGAAACATTAAGTAGTTTTGGATAACCTTTTATTTTTATTTCTTAAAAAAAAATATATATATATGTGTGTGTGTGTAGTGTGTGTGTATGTATATATGTATATATGTATATATATATATATATATATATAATGTGTGTATATATACAGTGCCTTTTTTATGTTGCAGCTTTGTTAAACTGCATTAAATAACTTTTTTTTCCCACATCAATCTACACTCCATACACCATAATGGCAAAGCAAAAACAGAACTGTCACGACTTTGTAAATTTATAAAAAATGACAAAATCTGAAATATGTTGCATAAGTATTCAAACCCTTAACTCAGTACTTAGCTGAAGCACCTTTATAGCCTCAAGTCTTTTTTTTTTTGTTGTTTGATGCGACAAGCTTTGCTCATCAGCATTTGGCAATTATCTGCCATTCTTTACCTCACCTGTTCACCTCTCAAGCTCTGTCGGGTTGGAT